>CM069139.1:67895005-68070005 GCA_035221665.1 Okamejei kenojei
AATGGAGGAAGTTTTATATATAATAATTAAGGGTGTGTTTTTGTTTGTTTTTTGTATTTTTATGAAGCTTTAAAGAAGTTTATTATATGTCATAGTTGTTCACATACCATGGTTGTTGAATCGTGTTTGCAAACAGTTCTACGCATGAAATTCATTGGAGTTGATTGAGAATTCACAGCCGAGTGTTGGAATTTTTTTTATATTTTATTTATTTTATTTTTTTTATTTATTTCATTTATGTGATTTTTTTTTTATTTTTTATTTTTTTTTTTTTTTTTTTTTTTTTTTATGAAAGAAATTTTTTTTTTTAGTATTTTTTTTCTTTTTTTATTTTTTTTTTGTTTTTTTTATTTTAATGTATGATTTTTTTGTATAATGAAAAAAACAGTATTTATTTTTCCTTGGAAACTTTCTATTCAAGATTGTGATACTGGTACGCATGTTTCATGGGACTACTGCCTCTTTTCAATTCAGCTTAGTGATATCAAGGTTTTAAAGCCACATTAACTAACAGACATTAGTGGAGTATCAGGAACCACAAAAAAACACAATAAAAAGGCCGTTTTTTAACTTTTTCTGCCATTGAAAATACCCTGCTCTGATAATCCATATGTTCTTTTGTCTTTCGATTTCAATTTTTACTCTGCCTGGTTTTCTTTCTGTCCTTCTTTACTTTGATACCTTACCAGTTATGGGTTCACAGTTGCCTACTTGAGCTATCAAGTGGGGCAGTCCTACTTTTCGGCTCAGTTATTTGACGGCTGCAACTTGGTGGTTTCCTGCATTATTTTTGGTTTTACAGTTTATTAATGTGCAGCAAATACTCAGTCCCAAGTTAAAAGTTACCAGATAGTGTTCGAAGATTAATTTTACCTAGGTCGTAAAATTACATTCTGAGTTCCTTATTTCTCCCTTCTGCTTTGATTCAACAGCTGCAAAGAGAAAATGGATGGTTTATTTCAAAGTGATTCATTTGCAGTAAAACTTAAGTGACAGTGCTGGACCCAAAGAAAGTTGCAATAGGATTTGATTCTTGATGATAGACCAACTGTGTTCACATGACTATTGGATCCAGTTGATGTTCTGGTTTCATTACATTCCAACCATTTCTTGGAAAGCAGAGGGATGCGTGGCAGAGCCCTGCTGCGATCCAAGTTCAGCCCCGGGACCCCTGGTGCTCTCAATATTGAAGTTTCCACATTCTTCCCTGTGGAAATGCGTGGGTTTTCCCCTGGGTTGCTTTCCAGCTTCCTCTCAGATCCCAGCAATGAGTGGGTTTGTAGGTTAAATCTCCACTGGCCCCTGTAAGTTGAATGTTTAGAATCTGGGGAGAGTTATACAGTGCATTCAGAAAGTATGAGACCCCCTTCATTTTTCCACATTTCGATACGTTACAGCCTTATTCTTAAAATGGATTAAAATACATTTTTTTATCATCAAAAAACTGCCCACCAATACCCCATAATAAAAAAGTGGGGAAAAAAACAGGTGTTTAGAAATTGTTGCAAAGTAATAATTTAAAAATAGAAATAACTAAATTTCACATTTACATATGTATTCTGCCCCTTTACTCAGTACGTTGTTGCGGCAACCTTGGGGCCAGCGATTACAGCCTGAAGTCTTTTTGGGTTGATGCCTAACAAGCTTGCCATCCTGTAGTTTTGGGCGATTTCTCCCACTCTTCTCTGCAGAGATCCTCTCAAGCTCTGGTTGGATGGGAGCGTCGGATGCACAGCTGATTTTCTGGGTCCTCCAGAATGTTCGATGTGTTCAATGTGCAGGCTCTGGCCGGGGGCCACTCAAGGACATCCACGGGACCTGTCATGGAAGCCACTCCTGCATTGTCTTCTTGGATGTGTGGCCTTTTGGGTCGTTGTCTGTTGGAAGGAGAGGGAGAACCTTTGCCACGTCTGAGGTCCAGAACGCTCTGGAGTAGGTTTTTCACCAAGGGATCTCGCTTGTACTTTGCTCCGTTCATCTTTCTCTGGATCTGACGGAATCTCCCAGTGACAGCCGCTGAAAAAACATCCCACAGCATGATGCTGCACCCACCCATGCTTCACCGTAGGTATGATTATTGGCCCAGGTGATGGACGGTGCTGGTTGCCTCCAGGACCGTGATGTTTGCATTCAGGCCAAGAGTTCAATTTCCCAAAAGTGTTCCATGGTCTGAGAGAGTGACCTTTGGTGCTTTTGGCAAATACAAGTGGGCTGTCATGTGCCTTTTTACTGAGTAGTGGCTTTCCGTCTGTGCCACACTCTACCATAAAGGCCTGAATGTGGTGGAGTGCCGCAGATATAGTTGTCCTTCTGGAAGGTTCTCCTCCCCCATCTCCACAGAAGAGACTCTGGAGCTTGTCAGAGTGACAATCGGGTTCTTGGTCACCTCCCTGACCAAGGCCCTTCTCCCCCGATTTGCTCAGTTTGGCCGGGCGGACCCAGCTCTATGAATAGTCCTGGTGGATCCAAAGTTTTTACATTTAAGAATGACCAAGGCCACTGCGCTCTTTTGGGACCTTGCAATGCTGCAAAATATGTTTTATACCCTTCCCCAGATCTGTGCCTCGACACAATCCTGTCTCAGAGGTCCATGGACACAATTGCTTTGTCTTCATGGCTTTTGTTTTTACTCTGACATGCACTGTCAGCTGTGCATCGGGGCCTTATATAGACAGGTGTGTGCCTTTTCCAATCATGTCCAATCAATTTAATTAGCACTGGTGGACTCAAATCAAGGTGTAGAACATCTCAAGGATAATCAATGGAAACAGGATGAACCTAAGCTTAATTATAAGTGTCCCAAACAAAGGGTCTGAATATATTTTTTATGTAAACGTGATATGTCGGTTATTTCTGTTTAATTACTTTGCCAAAAATTTCTAAAACACCTGTTTTCGCTTTTTTATTACGTGGTATTGTGTAGATTGATGATTTTTAAAAAAAAAAAACCCATTTTAGAATTAATGTACGTCTTACGAAATGTGGAAAAGGTGAAAGGGTTCTGAATTCTTTCTGAATGCAAGGTATAGTCAGAATCATAGAATGATACAGTGTGGAAACAGGCCCTTTGGCCCACACTGGCCAACATGTCCCTACTACACTATGTTCCACCTGCCAGCATTTTTTGGTCCATATCCCTCCAAACCTGTCCGATCGATGTACCTGTTCTAACTACTTCTTTAGATATTGGGATACTCCCTACTTCAACTGCTTCCTCTGGCAGCTTGTTGCATACATCCACCACTATCAACGGATTGGAATATGTGGAGTCATAATGTAAAGTAGTGCTTGATGGCTGGCATGGATTTGTTGGGCCAAAGAGCCTGTCTCTATGTTTATATAACACTCCCATTCTGATTACTGTTCTCCAACCTAGAACAAGCCTTAAGTAGGTGATAGTGCTTATGTTATTTGGTTAACTAATACGTATGAAGTTAATCTTTTTGATTTTATCACCTAAAACTGTATGCTAGTAACTAAAAAACCATTGGGATTTAATATCTAACTCATTCCGTTATCAATCCCATCCCAAAGTAAATAAAATTTAAATGGTCACTTATGGGATTATAGTCACTTAAAGCCATGGTTCGGCAGCATAAAATGGCTAAATATATTAGACCAGCCAGTAATGTTATGGTGCAGGAAATCATTGTTTTGTCAGCAGTTCAGTCCAAGGGGAAAATGCCCCAATTAATAACATTCACCATTTGCCTGGTGCTAACAGATTTGATTATGAGTTTGGTCCTTGTGGGACCTGCCTGTAACAATTGGTTTGTCTTTGTTCATTCTTACAATTGAGTATGTTAACAGTTGAAAAATAAACTTTTGAGATGAATTTTTTGAGTCATTAAATGACAAATAGCATCTAGATGCTGCCTGTCTTTCAGTTACTGCACATTATTCCTGGCTTATGTGACGACTGCATTTTTACGCGCATCACTGCCTTTGGAAAGGAGACTCGAGGACTGCAGGTGCTGGAATCTGGAGCTATTAATAAAACTACAAGAAAAATAAGCAGCATAGCAGCATATATGGAAGCAAAGGAATGGTTGATATTTCAGGTTGAGACCCTGCATAGCAACAGATTCAGGATTTTTAACCCAAAATGTCAACCATGCCTTTGCCTCCACTGCTGCTGGTTAACCTGTTGATTTGCTCCAGCAGTTTGAATGTTGCCCTAATTTTCAGATCACAGATTTGCAATTTTACCTGCATGAGAGTTTGATGCTTTTCCTAATTGCACTTGTCAGGATGTCAGTAAATTAGTGCTTTGCAGGTATTGTTTGAATATCTGCATGATCGTAATTCATTTGTAAGTTTTTAAACTCCCAGATCCCTTCTTTCACACCCGCACCTCCTTTCTCCATCTTCTCCAGCATGTCCGTTCCATATCCATCTTATTAGTTCCCTTTTATCACTTTTCTTTTTCACCCCGTCCCCCTCTCCCCATTCCTTACTGCACGAAGCATGAAGATCCAAGGTCAGTGGCTATTGAGTTTACTCATTGCTTTGTGAGAAGGTACTTGTAAGAGCACACAAAGTATAGAAGCAAGAACTGCAGCTGTTTATAAAATAAAGATGCAAAGTGTTGGAGTAACACAGTGGTTACTATCTGCAGCATCTCTGGATAGTTAACATATTGAGAAGGACACTACTTTAGACTGATTCTTCATAGTAGGTGGGAAGTGTGAGGTGATTGTTAGCTTTAGCAGCTCTGAGCATTTTTTTAATCACATTGCCTTTGGGATTGTTTTGAGGTGAACTGGGGTGAGCCATGAAATCATTTAACACTTCCTTCCCCCACCAGTTCAAATTTGTATGATTGAGCTGAAATATTTCCTGTATTACATCAGTGACAGTGGTTCACATGTTTGGAGTTTTGTGACCTCCTGAGACCATGAAATAGTTTATGCCATATTTCTTTTTTAATTGATGAAGCACTCTTGTTTCAAAGTAATTTGTGATCTTGTACAAGTAGCTCTGGTTCTGTTCTCAATATCTCCAGCTTGTTACCAAGTCTCTGCGTGTAATCAGAAGTGCCAGTTACTCAATTCCTCAGCTTGCTGAATCCAAAGATGTTGGTGTGAATCATAGACAGCTGCTGCCTCATAGGCTCAACAGTGCTTTGGGAAGTAGAAACAAGCAACTGCAGATGATGGTTTACAGAAAGACATGAACTGCTAGAATAACTCAGATAGTCAGGCAGTATCTCTGGAAAATGACTTTTCGGGTCGGGACCATTCTTTGGACTGATTATGGGGGTGTGGGGTGTGAGAAAAAGAGAAGAGATGAGGGGAATGACAAAGTATGGCAAGTAATAGGTTGATGCAGATGAGGGAGGGGTTGACAAGCTGATGGTTGGACAAAGGTCAGATGAAAGGACAGGTGTGAGACAAATGGATTGAAGAATTGCAAATTGTGAAGCTGAAGGACAGAACAAAGGGGAGGGGAGAAATAGGCGCAAATCCAGGAAGTGCACAGGGAAGAGGGGGGGTGGGGGACGGAAGATGTGTGTGGTGTGGGGGGAAGAAGAGACGGGAGGGGCGAGAGAGATGGGAGTTACCTAAAAATTAGACCATTCAATGTTCAGACCATTGGGTTGGAAGCAGGCCAAGGGGAATAAGGAGGCGCTGTTCCTCTAGTTTATGTGTGGCAATGGAGGAGTCCCAGAACAGAAAGATCAGTATGAAAATGGAAGAGGAGTTAAAATGGTTTGCAACCAGAAGATCCAGAAGGGTCTCACTGATGTGCAGCAAGCCAAGTGGGAACACTGGCTGCAGTAGATTAGGTTAGAGGAATGGCACGTAAATCTGTCTCACCTTAAAAGAAAGCTAGGGCCCCTGGATGGAGGTGAGGGATGAGGTATAGAGACATGTTTTACATCTACTCTGGTTGCAGAGGAAAGTACCTGGGGAGGGAGTGCTTAGGCTGGAATGGGATGAGTGAACCAAGGAGTTGTGGCAGGGTCTCTGTGGAAGGCGGAAAGGAGTGGGGAATGGCAGGATCTGATTGGTTGTGGGATCACGTTGGAGCTGACAGAAATATTGGAGGATGATATGTTGGATGTTGAGTCTGGTGGGTTGAAAGATGAGGACCAGAGGAACTCTAACCATGTTCCATATGGGTGGAAGGGGAGCAAGAGCAGAACTATGGGACATACAGGAGACATGGGTGAGGGATCCATATATTACAGCAGGGGGAAAAACCATGTTGAATAAAGAAAGCAGACATCTCGGATCACCTTGAATAGAAAGCCTCGTCTTGGGAGCAGATACAGCGGAGACGAAGACGGAGGAATTGGGAGTAAGGGATAGAGTTGGTAAGTTTGTAGTAGAAGTCAGTTGATAGTCTGTTCCCTGTGATGGAGACAGAGAAATCAAAAAAAGGGAGTGAAGAGTCTGAGATAATCCAGTTTAATCTGAGGGCAGGGTGGAAGTTATTGAAATCAATGAGTGTTGTGCAGGAGCCAGCACTGATGCAGTCGTACATGTAGTGGAGAAAGAGTTGGGATATGGTGTCAGTGCACATATGGAACAAGGACTGTTCGACATAACCAACTAAAAGGCAGGTATAGCTGGGGCCTATCTGAGTGCCCTTTAATTTTGAGAAAGTGAGGGGAGTCAAAGGAAAAGTTGTTGGAGTGTGAAGTCAAGTTTTGCCTGGTAAAAGAGTGTGTTAGTGGAGGGAAATTGATTGGGTCTCTGTTCAAGAAAGAACCTGACGGCCTTGAGTCCTAGCTGGGGGAACAGCACTTCGTATTCCACTTGCGTAACTTAAAACCCATTGGTGTGAACATTGTAATCTCCAATTTTAGATAACTACAAATACTCACTCCTCCCCCTTACCCTATGCCCCACCTGGACTTGCACCTATCCCACCCACCCCTTCCACCTGCAGTCCTCCACTCGTTCCATAAATTACAACTCCTCAATCCTTTTGTCTCGCATCTTCTGTCTTTTTCACCTCTGGTTTTTGTCCAACCATCCGCATATTCCTCCCCACCCCCACCCACCTATATAACCTATTACCTGCCAGGTTTTGACCTGGCTCACCTCTCTTCCAGCTCCCCCTCGCCCCTCCATTTCCCCCTCCCCAACTACAATCAGTCTGAAGAAATGTTCCGACCCATAACATTACCTATCCATGGTCTCCATAGATCTGCCTGACCCGGGGAAATTACTCTAGCACTTAGCGTCTATTTTGGGAAGTTCCTGGCAGGATCAATGGAATGATGATTAGGTCAAAAATCAAATTAAAATGTTTTGGGGTTTTTGAGCGGAGGAATTGAGGGTTAGGACGAACTGGAACAGAAGAGCTGAGTCCATCATAGATAGATTATTATCACCCAACCCAGATAAATCATCATCATGTTGAATGGCCAGGGAGGCTTGAGCAGCTTAGTGGCCCAGTCTTGCTGCGTTTTGGTGGTGGTTGTTTTTTTAAAACATCTCTTCCATTTATAAATGTGGAGCAGATTATATTAGGTGCAGTGTTGTATGGCATCTCAGCATTGTCTTATTGCAACTGTCAGAGTGCTAAAGGAAATACCAAACAGTATTCCGGAGAAGACATTGAAAAAGTTGTATGCCCTACCTTTTTTAATTTCACAGCCTTCTCCTGAGAGTTTGCAGCACAGCATTATGACCAAAACAATTCAACAGTTTTCTGCTGCAGATGGCTGCTATATTCAAAATCTACAACTCTATCAATGTCCTTCCTGCCTTGAATCCCTTTCTTCTTTGAAGGTGCATAATTGTGAATGTGTCATCTGCTACATCCAGTGCACACGGCATATTTCTGTAATTAAGTATTCAGATTATTGTGAAAATAATGAGAAAGTAATTATAAAAGGTCATAGAAGTAGAGGGGATAAGGGAATATGCATGATTTCTCTTTTAAAAGTTAATTATCTTCAGGCTCCCATATTTTAGACATCCCACGGGTGATAGTGCTTTCTCTCATACTTCTTCAATACCTTCATATTATTGAAGACATTTGCCTCTACTTTGTCATTAACTTTCCATAGAGATGCAGAGCTATAGGCTATCCAATCTTTCCTGATGTTTGTCTTCTTTCATTTCTGGTCACATCTTTGTAAATGTTTGCTTTATTTTCTTGTGTGGTTTAGTAAGTTTTCCAAAACTCTACCTCGTACTCCACCTGTGTCCAACTTTTTTTAAGTTCATATTTAATGTCACCTCTCACTTTTGTATTTTACTCCAGAAATCAATTGAAATTCCCCCAGTAATATTTCTGCCATTGGTAATTGATATATTTTGTGCATTCATAAGACACTCTGCTGTTTTGATTAATGCCTACACCTGGAAGCATCTCACATGCAGCGGAACTCTTTCACTCCTGTGGTAAATGTCAGCTTGAATTTTGTGTTTGCGTCCTTGAAGCGGAATTTGAACCACAATCTTCTGACTCAAAGCTGAATCACAGTTGACACTATAAGGGTGATCTTCAAAAATTGTTTGCGTCATTCTTGGCTATCTTGAATTTAATTTCCATTGCCTCCTCTGCAAAAACAATTTGTGCTATTTCAGTTTGTTGTAATCTTCAGCACAATAAGCTCAGTTCTGTTTTTTTTTTCATATATCGTCCCCAAAAACATGATAATTCATGTTTATGGCAGTACTGAAAGTCTTTTTCCCGGAGATGGTCAATTTGCTAGGTACTTAAGGGATGGAAATAGTAAAAGCCGGAAATTATTTTTGAAATCCTTATTGTGTTATGAGAAATCAATAAGTACTGACTATGTTATTGCAAGCCCAATTTAAGCCAAAACTGGGCCATTAAAAACATGTGTATGCCTGGAAGCTTAAAACAATGATTTGGACTTAGAAGTTTAAATCTCACAGCAGCAACATAAAATTTAAATTTAGTTAATTAAATACATTTGAATTAAAAGTGTTCAGATCACAAACGGTTTTTATGAATATACTATGCTATTATTAAAAATTGCCAGGTTTGCTATTGTTTTTATAGAAAAGAAAACTTGCTGTCCTTCCCTGTTCTGGCCAACTTGTGACACTAGATAAATATAATTATGGTTGACTATTAACTGTCCTCTGAAACGACCCTTAGCAAGGGATAATGAATAGTGGACAATAAATGCAGCATTGTTAATTACACCAAAATCTTGGGAATTGTAAATATATATGTTTAAATTAATTAAGCATGGAAATTATCTGGCTTAACAACAATATCCGAATTTCCCGTTACCCATGTCTAGTGGCCTAATTCCTTCTGGTGCAGCTCCCATTTTTGCTCAGGATTTCAATGATTCAAACATCAAAGGGAAACAGACCACCATGTATTAACATGCATTTTTATCTTCATCCCATTCATAGTAAGGCAGTATTTTATAAAGAAACACCGACCCTGCCAATTTCTTCAGGCTCTGAAACTTTCTTGAAGGTTAGCAAGGTCGTTGCTTGATTTGTAGCAGAGAATTAACTATGATGTTTAATTTGCTTTATCCCTTTCTTGGAGACATAGCTGCATTCTTTCTAATCTTGCCCATAGGCGGCACATTGAAAGCAGGCACTGTGAATAGAGTAATAAAGTGCACTGTTAATAAGGTCAGTGCTAATGGAAATGTACCTTTCACTATTCTATGTCACAGGGCTGCCAGCATTGGGTGAGAGTTGGGAGTGTAGCGACCGGGAGGGGTAGGGGTGGGATATTGTGTGAGGGGGGTTATCCCCCCTCCCATTGGTACGGATCTTTTGCATTTTTCAGCTTGAAATTGTGTAATCTGCTGCATACTGTAGTGAGTCTTTTAACTTACACTTGAATGCAATATTTATGCTTTAAATTGGGTTAACTATGAATAAGGTTAGGCTAAATTACATTCCTAATTACATTCCAAAGTAGAGCCAGGCTCTGATCAACAGGTGCAGCACATGAATGATCTTAGTATATTCATGTATGGAAATCAGATTATAATCAAACACTTGGTCCATGTTGACCAACCTGGGTCTCACTGCACACCTGGTACTACTCCTGACCCTGACTCCAGTTGCAAACCTTCCCTCATTCCTGACCCTGAGTCCAGCCCTACACCTGCCCCTTATTCTACCCTGATCATAGCTGCTTACATGCTCAGTGTCCCATTGTCCCAGCTTTGACTGCACACCTAGTACTATTCCAGACCTTCACTTTGGATGCACACTTGGCCTTGTTCCTAGCCTCTCTGCACTGACAATATATCTGGCCCACACATAAAGCCCCATATCTGACCCCCTTGACTTAACCTATTACGTTCAAGTCCACAGGTGCTTATCTAATGCGGTAATCTTTTATGGGACACTTCACAGACCAAATTTTGTATAATAAAATTTGCTACATCCATTGTCTGCCTTGTTATCTAACATGCTAGTTACTTTGTCAAAGAAGTCATCAATTGGTTGAACACAATTTCTCATCGATAAAATTATACTCACTCAGCTGTATGTATTCTGTTACCATTCCATTCATTTTCCTAACAAACTGCCCTGAAGTAATTTTCACCCCAAAAATGTTCAGTATTTTGCTGTCTTCCTCTCAGCCAGGACTTTTCCGAAATGCAAAGTCCAATAACTATATATTTAAGCGATATTATTTTATTAAATGTGATCTTGAGAGTACATAATATTTTCCGTGATATTCATAACACATCAATGATAAGATCTTTGTTTTGATTGCACCTACCAACATGCATACATTATTATATTACAGTTAATATGTACCGAGGGCACATTTTTGTTCCAATGCTCCCCATTCCCAATTACTTTTACATTGAAGCGATTGAAATCCAAGTGAAGTTCAAATAGCATCAGAAAAAATAAAACCTCCGGAATGGATGATATTCATTACGTGGATGGTTGGAGTCAGTATCAGCACAATTACTATATTAAACTTTGAATCTTCAGATGTCCTGGTTCAAGCTAAAACCAAAGCAAATAATAACCTCCTCACACATTCCCTTGCAAGTATCTCTGTCACTCCTTTAATATATGCCCCTTCTTTGAACAAGCTCTTAAACATCGTATCTGAATCAATTTCCGATTACACTCCTTGAGGATGTTCATCTACGTGTTCAATTAATAAAACAATGAGATTGGGGACATTTCTATTCAACCTGTCAAAGGAATTTTTTGGGGGGGGGGGGGTAGAAATAGTGAGGTAAACAAATCATAATAGTTGAGTGGCAAATGACAATAGTGCTACCTTCCCAATATTTAACTGAAGGATATGATGAGTTATCGGGCACTATGTTGTGACAGACAGCCTGACACCTTGCATGTCATTTTAATATTACACTTATCCCATCCCCCTGGATATTCCGGATTAATAAATTAAGATTTTGTCAACTAATTACAAATCAGGCTAATTACAAATCAATAACATTAGCCAACTCCTAAACACGAAGCGCTGAGCATTGGGATCCAGACATCACGTACAACTGGTCTCTGTTCCCCACTCACATCTGGTAGTGCTCTCTGTCTGAACCAGGGGCCACGGAGCGTTTTTGAAAGTGGGGAGGCTGAGCAATCACTGATCACTGGTCTTGGGGGTACCTGGCGAGAGAGTGGAGCAACCGCGTGGGGGGACGGGGGTGTCCCCGCCCCCGCTCCCATGGTAGGGACTTTTTGAATTTTGATTCAAATCATGTTTTAGTGCATTGTAGAAGTATGATTTATATGTTTTGTGTTTGAAGAATTTTTAAGAGGTAACTTTTTAAGGGGTAACTTTTTTCACACAAAGGGTGGTGGGTATATGGAACAAGCTGTCAGAGGAGGTAGTTGAGGCAGGGACTATCCCAACATTTAAGAAACAGCTAGGCTGATACATGGATAGGACAGGTTTGGAGCGATATGGACCAAAAGCAGGTAGTGTAGCTTGGACATGTTGGCGGGTGTGGGCAAGTTGCGCCGAAGGGCCTGTTTTCACACTGTATCACTCTATGACTGCATTATACCTCCATCATGCATGAATGCTTCAAAATCAAGTGGTCGAGTTTTATTACCATATACTCAAGCATAGAAACATAGAAAATAGGTGCAGGAAAGGGCCATTCGGGCCTTCAAGACACCACTGCCATTCAATATGATCATGGATGTTTATCTAAAATCAGTACCTCTTTCCTGTTTTTTCCCCCATATCCCTTGATTTTGCTGGCCCTAAGAGCTAAATGTAACTCTCTTGAAAACATCTAGTGAATTGGCCTCCACTGCCTTCTGTGGCAGAGAATTCCACAGATTCACAACTCTCCGCGTGAAGAAAGTTTGTCCTAACTGGACTACCCTTTATTCTTAAACTGTGACCTCTGTTTCTGAACTCTCCCAACATCGGGAACATTTTTCCTGCAGTTACAGTAATGCCCCTGTCCCACTTAGGAAACCTGAATGGAAACCTCTGGAGACTTTGTGCCCCACCCAAGGTTTCCGTGCAGTTCCCAGAGGTTTTTGTCAGTCTCCCTAATGGTCGAAAGCGGTTTCCGTTTTAAAAATCGTTAATTTTTTAGTCAAAGCCGGTTGCGATGCTAGTTGAAGGTGGTTGCCGGAGGACAAAAACCTCCGGGAACTGCACGGAAACCTTGGGTGGGGCGCAAAGTCTCCAGAGGTTTCCGTTCAGGTTTCCTATGTGGTACAGGGGCATAAGTGAAAATCTAGCAGGCAAACAGGATGCTTTCTCCAACCACCCCATCCGTCCTGCAGCCTGAACCATGCCGGTCACCTGGGCGAATTCTGCACAGAGACTCTCACGGCAGCGGCGCAACGCTTCCGACTCCTCCAACGGCCCGGGACTCTTGCATTGAGGCTGCTCCATGGCCGGAGCTGCAGCGAGCAACCCGCCAGCCCAGCAAACACTCACCAGCCTGGCAAACACTCGCCAGTCCTGGCTCCCCGTCTGCAACTGTACCCGCCGCTGCTTCTGCTTCCATCCCTCCCTCAGCCCTGGCTCTCCAACACCCGCGGCCCATGCAGATAATATGAGTTTTTTAATTTTCGTTGTTCACAGAATTTCTCACGACAGAGCATGAGAAATGTGATCAGCGTTAGAGAGTGAGAATTTGGCAAAATGCGTGATTCTCACGCTCAATGCGTGAGATGTCAACTCCTCAGTTCCTTACCATATCAGGCCATAAGCACACAGGACAATTTATGTTTATTCTACCTACATTTACAATTGTTCTGGTCACCCTAGGCACAGTCTAAAGCAGTGATCAGAGTCTACAAATGATTAATTCTGATGTGCAAAGAACAGGTGGAGGAGAAAAGTGATGGTTGATTTCCAGCAATAACATGGGTTGCCATGAAGTGTTACATCCGTGTTATGCTTCAAGTATTGTGCTTTGTCCAGGGCAGTATGAATTTTAAGCACAAAAGCAGCCACTTTTTGCTAACTGTACATGATCTGTTTCTTGGGATGAAAGGAGGCTTTCACAAACTCCGGATGTCCTGAAGACTTTCCTAATTACCGAATAACTTATGAAATGCCACTGCTGAATTATAGGAAATGCAGCAGTCAATTTTTGTGTCGTGAGATGCCCCACAACCAATACTCTGAGGATGACCAGAGGAATTTGTTTCACTGATGTTGGTTGAGAGATATTTGCCAGAATGCTGGAAAGAAATCTCTGTTCTTCTTCAAAGTAAGTAATTAGATATTTTGCATTCATTGCATTGCAAACGGAAGCCCATTGTTTGAGGTCCAAAGACTCGAACTCCTGCTTGCGAACCTGTGCTGGTTGCTGCACCCTTTGCATATTTTATTTGGCATGTGATGATTGAAGACCCCTCAATATATCTCTTATGGCCTTTAATAGAATGCAGAGTTTAGTCTTCTGTCAGAACTGTGCCACAGATTTTTGTCTGAAGAAGGGCATTGATCTGAAACGTCACCCATTCCTTCTCTCCAGAGATGCTGGACGTACCGCTGAGTTATTCCAGCATTTTGTGTTTATATTTGGTTTAAACCAGCATCTGCAGTTCCTTCCTCCACAGATTTTTAAGATAGAGACCCAAGAAACTACACATGGTGGAATCTTCTGCGTCCCAACCCGAAACTTTGTCTATCCATTTCCTCCACAGAAACTGAAACGTCGTCTGCTCATTCCCTCCACAGATAATGCTGAACCTGCTAAGTTCCTCCAGCTGGTTATCTTTTGCTCATGACATTTTAAACAAGCGTAAATATCTCTGACAACAATATGTTCAATTAAAAGTGAAATAATTACAATTATATTTAACAATCATAAGCATATAATAAGTACAAATGTATAGAAATAATGAATAGTATTATACTGAAGGATGGCAAGTAATTAAAATACTTGTCTTCCCTCTAATAATTTGTAGGTGTAGAAATCCCTGTGAGATCCCATTCCAATTGGAGTCTCGGGTCCTGTGCTAGGTCTAACATATATAGCATCTGAAAGGTAATTTCCCCAGCACAATGGGGAATTGCAACAACCATATGTCAATGATGCCTGAACTCTAAGCTTGTGTGCACGACTTTGACCAGCTTTAATGAATAATTGGTCACACCTTGTGAGATTGGGTCCAGTTACCATCTGAAATTGATCACAACCACAAGTGGTCAGTACGGCAGTCAGGTGTCAACTTGAATCACTCGTTTCCGTTTCTTCAGTTGAATGTTTAGACTTTAAATTACTGAAGCAAGAAAAGGCACATTTGTGCTGTGGGTGTAATTCCCACTAAGCCTCGCATGACCGTACAGTGGTCTTTTGTTAATTCATTGACAAGTTGGGCCAGCCCTCTTTCCATGTTAAAAGTGAAGTGGCTCGATAATGCAACAATACTGCAAATTCTGAAAAGGACATGAAAGGGATACACTACGTCAAGAAGCCTCACGACGATGTTGCCTCGGTGGTGGTGAAGCCTTGCGGCGGCGGTCAATTAGAGCGCGGAGGACCACCGTGAGGGGGGAGGGGAAGAACAATGGAGGACCCAACATGGGGAAACTGTTGGGGGAGGCACAAAAGGAGGAGCCAGCGTGCTTTGTAACTTTGTCGGCACCGTAGGTGGCTGCTATTTGTATACATTGGGTCTACAAGCAAAGAATCTCACTGTGCCTAGTCACATGTGACAATAAAGTATTCCTATCCTATTTATCAAACATTGGGCCCAGTTCATCGCACAGACCAGCCTCCTCACTGTTGACTCTATCTCACTTCACTCTGCCATGTGAAAACAACCAATAATGGTCATTCCCTCTTCTCCCTTATCCCATCGGGCAGAATGTACAAAAGCTGAAAAGCATGTGACTCCTTATTCAGGTATAGCTTCTTCTGAGCTAATATCAGACTGATATGAATTTGAATGGTCCTCCCATAAGCAAGGGTGTAATCTTGGTCAACCAACCTCCCTCATTACAGACCTTGAACTTTTTCTCTGTAACTGTAATGTCAAAATGCTGTTACACTTCTTCATTTTGGTATTTATCTCTTTGCACTACCAGTTGTACTTATGTATGACTTGATTATATTCACGTATAATATGTTCATAAGTTCAAGGAGCAGAATTGGACCATTTGGCCCATCAAGTCTACTCTGCCATTCAATCATAGCTGATCTATCTCTCCCTCTCAACCCCATTCTTCTGCTTTCGCCTCATGACCCCTGACAAGTGCGGTGCCAGGGACAGGAATTATTTGTAGATCATTCTTAAATAAATGAAATCAAATAGAACAGAGTGCATCATAGAACATGTTGTACAGTAACAGTAGATGAGCACTTTGCCCTTCATCAGTCAGAGTATTGAATATATAGAAGTTTGGAGGTCATGTTGCAGTTGAAAAAGACGTTGGTGAGACCGCATTTAGAATATTGTGTTCAGTTCTGGGCACCATGCTATAGGAAAGTTATTGTTAAGCTTGAAAGGGTTCAGAAAAGGTTTACGAGGATGTTGCCAGGACTAGAGGGTGTGAGAAATTGGGAGAGGTTGAGTAGGCTTGGTCTCTTTTCCATGGAGCATAGGAGAATGAGGGGAGATCTTTTTGAGGTATACAAAATCATGAGAGGAATAGATCGGGTTGATGCACAGAATCTTTTACCAAGTAGGGGAATCGAGGACATAGGTTCATGGTGAAGGGGAAACGATTTAATAGGAATCCGAGGGGTAGCTTTTTCACACAGAGGGTGGTGGGTGTATGGAACAAGCTGCCAGAGGAGGTAGTTGAGGCTGGGACTATCCCATCGTTTAAGAAACAGTTGGATAGGTACATGGATAGGACAAGTTTGGAGGGGTATGGAACAAGCGCGGGCAAGTGGGACTAGGGTAGCTGGGTCATTGTTGGCCGGTGTGGGCAAGTTAGGCTGAAGGGCCTGTTTCTACACTGTATTTATCTATGATTCTATAATTTGCATGGACATTCCTTCTTGCCCACTTTGTACCTTTTATCATGTTGACTTTGCTTTCTCCTGCCAAGGATGTGAAAAGCATATGCCGTTTACATCATGACACAGAGATATGATAGATTTTACACAGGGCCAGCTGGAAAATTATCAAAATTCTTTAAATGTTCTGGTATCTTTATAATTATTAGAAGCACTGATTTTATTTGATCATGATGGGCTGTTAAAAATATCTAATTGTAATAAACATTGCTTATGTTATATTACATATGTACCTTCCAAGTCTCAGATGATAAAGCAGCTTGAGCGTAAAGACATGACAGTCATGTCACAATTTGAAGTCCTGTTATTGTCTTAAAATCTTGAGAGATAGAAACAAATATCAGGACTAGCAGAGGTCAAGTGAATTGTGACTGCAAGCAGCAATGGTATTTCTGGTAGCTAGTGGGAAGTAACTGATATTGTGACTGCAGAAAATTAATCTTGAGCAAACTGCATAAACCAGCTGTTCTGAAGGATTAGGTTTCCTCTGGCTTCATGTGGAGAATTGCAAAGCTGATCCGGCTGCTGAAATGCAACAAGGCAGAGCTGAACTAAAAGCCAGCATGCCATAACTAGCCAGAATGGACATCGTGAATGAAGATCTAAAAAAGATTGTCAGACCTATTGTGTGATTTTTCTTATTGGAATTGAAGAAGGATTGGAAATGCAACTGTGCTAATGAGACAAAATAACTTAAAATTTCAAACTTACAAACCAGACATACATCTGAATCTTATTACAGTTGTCTCCCGGGTGCCATAACTACAGTATACTTGTCAGTGGTCATGATTTTATGCTTTTTTTCTCTTCACTCTCATATTCGTGCCAGTGAAGTAGCAATGAATGCAGTTCCAGATGTCTTGAAAGCGTTGTGAGAGGGAAGGGTGAGCCACAGGCATGAAAGTAAATGGGTAAGAAGGAACTGCAGAGGCTGGTTTAAACCGAAGACAGAAAAAGCTGGAGTAACTCAGCGGGACAGGCAGCATCTCTGGAGAGAAAGAATGGGTGACGTTTCGGGTTGAGACCCTTCTTCAGACTGAAGAAGTCTCGACCCAAAACATCACCCATTCCTTCTCGCCAGAGATGCTGCCTGTCCCGCTGAGTTACTCCAGCTTTTTCTGTCTATGCAAGCAAATGGAATGCAATACAGTACAACACTCTAGCCATTCTTTGTTACTGTGTTGGGATGGCTTTTATTCTCTGTAAAATTTAGCTTTGTGTAAATTCAAGATGGTGTTACCAAGTAACAAATTACCTATGCCAAATGCAGGAAGAAGATAATTTAATTGTTATGACAATATTTTGTTCAATTACTAATGTAACCATCGAACAATCTATGAGCACGAATTTGTGGAATTAACCTACTTAATTATCTGTTCCCTTTTCCAGTTTTACATTTTTAGCAGTTTACTTGATGTTTAAATCAGATTATCTTTTTATTTAATGAAGGTTTACACGTGATTCTGTAAAGCTTAATTAACTGTACTTTTGATTGAAGGGTCCCTGGTGTGAATCTGCTTGAAACTAATATTCTAAAGTGTAACAACTTTTTTAAATTCACCAGGAGGTATAACATTCATTGCTTATCTTTAATTGCCCTTGGAAAAAAATGGGATCTGTCACTTTCTTGAACTGCTTGTGTATCAAAGGTACTGACCTGGTGCTTTCGAGTAAGGGGCTGTCCCACTGTGGCGACCTAATCCGCAAGTTCAGAAGAGTTTGCCCTCGACTCATATTCGCAGCATGGTCGACACAAGGTCCTAGGTCTTTGATGCTCCATGCTCAAAAGTAGTCCCCGCGTACTCGAGACCTCAGCTAGGTCGCGGCGTATTTTTCAACATGATGAAAAATGGCGCGAGTAAAAAAAGGTTGCCATGGAAAAAAAATCAATATTTTTTTTACTCGTAGGTTTAGTCGAGATGGTTCGTAGTAGGTCGGCATGTTATTCGTAGGTAATCAAGGGTAGTCGTAGATAGTCTTCAACATAGTCGAAGGGAGATCGGAGGAGGTCGTCTTCAC
The DNA here is from genome assembly GCA_035221665.1 of Okamejei kenojei. NCBI lineage: Eukaryota > Metazoa > Chordata > Chondrichthyes > Rajiformes > Rajidae > Okamejei > Okamejei kenojei. The sequence goes on from CM069139.1 coordinate 67,913,433, forward strand.
TCTCCACTATTCGGTGTCCAATTTTCCCGAAGCTAGTCGAAGCTCATCGAAGCTCGTCGAAGCTAGGAGGTCTTCCACATAGTCGAAGGAGGTCTTCAACAAGACACTTTTCCTAAACTCTTCTAAACTCGGCAATCAGGTCGCCGCAGTGGGACAGCCCCTTTAAGCAATGAGTTTTTGATCCAACAACTTTGAAAGAACATAGATATTATGTGACATGAGGAACTTTCACTGGTTGAAATTTACATTTATCTGTTGCTCATGTGTTTCTGTGAGCAGAGGTGCTATTAGAAATGCCTTACTGCAGTATATTTTGTAAATGAGTACACACTGGGGCCATGGTAGAAGAATCTGGATGGTAATTCATGCTTTATGGTGGTAGTTGAATGTTGCCACATAATCGGTATTTGCCTAAATGTTCAGGTCTTCCTTGAATTAGGAATGTCTAATTTACTGAGGATTTGCAAATGGATTTAAACATTCTTCTGCCATAAGTGATTATCTTTCTTCTGACCTGATGTACAGTAAGGGGAGACATTGATGGAGGAGCTTGGATGGGAGGATTGGTGGTATGATTAGCCTAAGGGCAGCACTGAGGTACAGTGGTCGACTTGCTGCCTCACCGTGCCAGAGACCCCATTTCGATCCTGACATTGGGTGCTGTCTGTATGGAGTGTGTATATTTTCCCGGTGACCATGTGGGTTTACCCCAGGTGTTCTGGTTTCCTCGCACACTCCATACACAAACAGGTTTGTAGGTTAATTGGCTTTGGTTAAAATTTTGTAAAATTATCCCTAGTTTGTAGGATAGTGCGAGTGTATGGGGATCGCTGGTTGGCGTTGACTCGGTGGGATGAAGAGCCTGTCTCCGCACTGTATATCCAAAGCCTAAAAGACTAAATACATTAAAAAATGTTAGAGTTGTCATTCACACTCCAAAGACACACAGAATTAGTAGATTAATTGGCTTTGGTAAAGATTGGAAATCATCCCTGGTGTATGTAGGATAGTGTTAGTGTAAGGGGTTCACTGGTTGGCGTGGACTCGCTGGTTCCACGCTGTATCTGTAAACGACACAAAACCAAGGAGTACAGCATGCAGTCATGGATATCCCATTACAGAGGAACAATGAAACCAGAAAGAGAATGCTGCACGGAATCAGTACATTGCCAACAGGGACAGGAAAGAGTTTTCACTGGAAAGCTAAGAGATGTAGTGATTTCCTTTTTAAATTAGATAGGCTTTTTAAAAATTGAATAAGGAAAAAGAGTACCTCCATTTGTCAAATCAGCAGCTAGGGATTGTTAATTTGAAGTTATCAACAAAATGTTAGGCTCAATTTCTGCACCCAGGAACGTGTGATAGCAATGGAATGCATTACTGCCGAGAAGCACAAACTACTGTGATCTTAAAGGGGACATCGCGGATCATTTTGCATGGCAACACAAAATCAGTAGAACAATGGGATTAGAATTAGATGGACACAAAACAACTGGAGTAACTCAGCGGGACCGGCAGCATCACTGGAGAGAATGAATGGGTGACGTTTCAGGTCAAGACCCTTCTTCAGACTTATTAAATTGCTCTACAAAACCACAAGGCATAACATGATGTCTTCTGCCATAGGTGTCTATTGTTGATATTTTGAGGAGGTTTGCACTCACCTGAACAAAAAACGTACCCATGAATTCTAAAAAAAGTTTGTAGTTAATTTTGTAACCATAATTCATTCCCTCCACCCCCCTTCCCTTTGGGATAAGGCTATGTAATTACCTTGAGCAAGGCAGTTCCTTCCCAAAAGAGCTTCACCTGTTGACATCCTTACAATCAATCCATTTAGAATGCAGTGAACGCGTATTAGTTATTCACTTGTTCCAAAATGATTTTTCAGTCATTTCCAAAATAATTCTCATCACATGGTCAAATCTGGAGATTTAAAGCTGGAATCCAAGTGTCACCACAGCACATGAGCCAAAGATTTTCATTCCACCATAATATGTAAGCCCGTGGTCTGACTGATCCTTCACTTCATCATTGATCTTTGATCATCACTATCATGTCAGGAGACCCAATTCAATTAAATGAGGTGTAAATTGGCCAACACCAAGCAAGCTGTGTGTGCAACACACAATACATGCAGGCAAAGCTTCAGTTCAGGTTTCCACACGGCCAAAGAAGCATGCTTTGAGACATAAGCAATAGCTCGACCAGCAGATCCACAGCACCACCACAGATATAAAGGTTGGTGAAGAATCAAACAATAAATCGCGAGGAGGAGGCTCCATGAATATTTCTATCCCTAAAGTTAAAGTCCAGCAGATGAAAGACAAGACAGAAAGATATGCAACCAACCAGCAAGGATGGCAAGAGAATGGTGCACCTCAAGCTCCTCAGTTCCTTCACATCAATTTTCTGTGAAATCAATCAATTCTATATGATGTGAAGAAATGACACACATATATATCTATAGTGACACTATAAAAATCAGTGACTATATACCAACAATAAATTGCAGTTCTGAAGATATAAACTAGTCAGATCTCTATCCAGATAGTCCCACACCACTACAGCATCTAACCACAGAATGTAAAACACATCACAGTGGGCAGGACAAAGTTAAACCAGCCATGTACCTTGGATTACTTTCAATCATATGCTGTTGTCAAATAACACTTACTTACCTACCAAGAGCATACTTGCTGGTGTTCAGTTTATGGTCCTGTGGAACAACTTAAGTGTGGAAGCTGTTGATACCTTGGTTCATACATGCACACGAGAGATGAATTCTAGAGAGGAGTTGAAAGTGAAAATTCTGAAAAATAGGGCTTCTAACCGCTTACAACATCAAGGAGCTGGAGAAATACTGAGGTCAATGTGAACCAGAGGAAATGTACCGACTCTGCTAAGCAAGATTTTATTTTTGGTGGTCAGTCAACTCAGTTCAGGAATATCACGACACAAGCTTTTTGGGGCCAATCTTCCTTAACTTAACGGAATCATAGAAATAAACAACAGTGATCTGGGACTCTATCTTGTCCATGCCAACACTGATCACTTCGCTCAACACCTCCGCTCAGTTCGTAATAACCAACCTGATCTCCCCGGTGGCTCAGCACTTCAACTCCCCCTCCCATTCCAAATCCAACCTTTTTGTCCTGGGCCTTCTCCATGGCCAGAGTGAGAACCACCGTAAATTGGAAGAGCAGCACCTCATATTTCGCTTGGGCAGTTTGCTCCCCAGCGATATGAACATTGACTTCTCTAATTTCAGGTAGTCCCTACTTTCTCCTCCCCTTCTCAGCTACCCCTCAACCCACTGCCTCCTCCTCTTCCTTTCTTCTTCCCGCCCCCCGACCCTCACATCAGTCTGAAGAAGGGTTTCGACCCGAAACAATGCCTATTTCCTTCGCTCCACAGATGCTGCCTCACCCGCTGAGTATATGTCTGGGTGTGGCAGCTTTTTCTGTCCGGAATAGCCTTCCAGAGGGAAATGCTTCATAGAGTTTGTGGCCAGGGTGAGAAGGGTCAGAGATGATCTTACCCACTCACTTCCTGGCCCTTGCAGTGTACAGTTCGTCGATGGGGGGAAGGATGATTGTAAGGATGGGGGGAAGGACGTTGATTGTAAGGATGTCAATGGAAGCTTAAATACCAGAAGCTCCCAGAATTCTCTCTGTCTTTGTCGACCCTGACTCATGAACAGACTGTGGTTTGACCTGCAGGAGGCCTGGCCACATGGCATAGAACTTTGTGTATTATTACCTACATTTGTCAATTAATATTGAATTGGGACGGATAAGGGTTGACCGGAGGGTTTTCTTGTATTTTGTTTCAGGGTTATTTCCATTTAGGCAGGTTAGAGTCTCTAGTTCGACGGCCCATTGCGAGGCTGGCTGGAGCACTGTTATCTTTGTTTATTAGTTTATTCTTGTCCCTGACTGGGTTGTTTGAATCAGGTTTGGGTTTTAACAAAATAATATACTATTTTCTTGAACTTGAGCCTGGTTTTTGACTATGTTACGCGGCTCTGAAGTACCTGCATTCGGGAGTCGTAACAAAATGGGGGCTCGTCCTAAGCTTTGAGGACCCTAGACAGTTTGGGGTTTTTTTTTGGTAGGCTTCTGGTGACTGAGGAAGTCTGTGTTGTGAGGTGACTGAGGAATTCTGTGTTGTGAGGAGATGTTTTTCTCTCGTCCGTTTGTGGTGACATTGGTGCCCAGAGTTTGGCTGGTGGTTTGCTCCTACATTTGATATGGAGTTTAAAGTACAGAAATTTACTGAGGCTTCTAGTCGGGAGTTGTTTGATAAATGTACCAAGGAGCATTTGTGTATGCTCGCAGACACCTACAAGGTGCCTATTGATAAGCATTTGAAGAAAGAGGCTATAAAGTTGGAGTTATGGTCTGCATTGGTGAGGAGGGGGTATTGCCTGCTGGTGCAGACAGTCCTCTATCTTCTACAAAGCCTAGTCAGGAAATGGGGGGCCCAATCGATTGAAGGAGTTAGAGCTTGAAATGAAAAAGGAGGAGAGGGCATTAAGAGCGAAAGAGCTTGAAATAAGAGAGAAAGAGCTCCAATTTGAGCTTGAAAGGAAAAAGGAGGAGAGGGCCTTAAAAGAGAAAGAGCTCATGCTCCAATCAGAGCTTGAAATGAAAAAGGAGAGGGCCTTAAGAGAGAAAGAGCTCATGCTCCAATCAGAGCTTGAAAGGAAAAAGGAGGAGAGGGCCTTAAGAAAGAAAGAGATCATGCTTGAAATGGAACGCCTTGAGCGGCAGGAGAAGGAAGTGAATGCCTCCCGAGTTTCTTCTACGGAACGGGAGGTGCCTAAGGCACCTAAGGAGGTGCCTAAGGTGTTAGCAGACGGGTATGTATTGACGCATAAAACTGAATTTGTTGGGCGATCCTATAGTATTGGTGCACGGCTGTTAAATTGTGGTGGTGTCGCCGGTGGCAGTGCCAAAGCTGTTTCTGTGCCTGCAAGTGTCAGCTCATTAACACAGGGGGAGGTCCGAGCTGATAAGGTTGACGGAGATTTCAGGACTAAGGAAGGGCCTGTGTGCTACTATTGTAAAGGGAGAGGACACATCTTAAAGTTGTGTCCCGTCCTGCACAAGAAAAATGCGAAGCCTGTGGCTTTGGTGGGTACACAAAAAGCACCTGTGGCTCCTGGGATGCCTGCGTCTGATGAGTATAGGAATTATTTTGCGTTCATCACGAAAGGTTTTGGTTCTCTAGAGAATGGGGGTCATGGAGTTCCAGTATCAAGCTTGCGTGATACTGGTGCTACTCAGTCCTTTATATTGGATAGTGTACTGCCATTTTCTGGGGAGTCATTAGTTGGGTCCGGTGTCCCTGTGGTAGGATTCGGGTTGGAGGACATGGTAGTGCCTTTGCATGCCGTGAGTCTTGAGTCCGAGTTGGTTTCAGGCCGGGTAATTGATGGGTTATGGCCGTGTTTCTGTGATTTTGGGGAATGACTTGGCAGGAGGTAGAATTTTAATTACTCCTGAAGTGACGGCTGTTCCGATGGTGCAGAGTCCTGATATATTGGCTATGCAGCATCCGACGGTCTTCACAGCTTGTGCTGTCACAAGGGCTATGACTAAGAGCCAGGCAAAGTTTGAAGATGTAGTGGACCTGAGTGAGAGCATTTTTGGGGATCAGGATGATGGATCCTGTGTTGTGAAGGGTGTTTCTACATCTCAAGAAAATGTGCCAGTGTCGCTGTCACGTGACCGGCTGGTTGAGTGATCCAGGTTTATCGGATCTGTTCGACTGCGCGGTACCTGAGGGGGATATGGATTCCACATCAAAGGGGTATTTTCTGAGGAATGGCTTACTGATGCGAAAGTGGTCTCCCTTGGATATGTCAGGGCATGATGATTGGAGCGTGGTTGATCAGATTGTGATACCTCGTCGGTATAGGGACGAGATACTCTGTTTGGCTCATGATAGACCTCTGGGTGGACATTTGGGGGTCAATAAGACGTATGACCGTATCTTACGGAATCTATTTTGGCCAGGGTTGAAAAAGGACATGAAGCAGCACTGCAGGTGTTGTCACATTTGCCAGGTGGCAGGAAAGCCGAACCAATCGATTGTTCCTGTGCCTTTATATCCAATCCCTGTGGTCGGGGAGCCGTTTGAACGGATTCTAGTTGATTGTGTGGATCCTCTACCTCGGACAAGGGTGGGCAACAAGTTTTTATTGACAATTATGTGTGCGTCTACCCGCTTTCCAGAGGTCCCTTTGCGTAACTTTACTGCCTCTGCCATTATGAAGTCTCTCACTACATTTTTTTTAATTGTTCAGTTTGCCCAAGGTCGTGCAGGAGTCTTTAGGGTTCAGTCCTGCTGACCTGGTGTTCGCCCATACTATTCGTGGTCCGTTGAGGGTCCTGAAGGAGAAATGGTTGCAGGAGAATTCAAAACGTATTTTAGACCACATCTGTACTTTTAGGTCTAGACTGCGGAGGGCATGCAAACTGGCAATGGGTAATCTGGCTTCTGCTCAGTCTAGGATGAAGGGCTGGTTCGACAGGAAGGCTTCTAGTAGGAATTTTTCTCCAGGTGACAAAGTCCTGGTGTTGTTGCCTATTCCTGGTTCCATTCTGCAGGTTCGGTATAGTGGTCCCTATCAGGTGGTTAAGAAGGTTGGTGCAAGGGATTACGTTATTGGTACCCCTGATCGGAGGCCTAAGACTCAGCTCTGTCATATCAACATGCTGAAGCAGTACCATGAGCAGGAGCATGTACAGGTTGATGGGGAGGAGCTGTGTCCTTCGGTTTTGTCTAAACCAGTTTTGGCTGTAGTAGTGCTGCCCCCTGACACGGGTGGTGATGTGGGTGAGGCACGGTTGTCGGTGGCAGTGATGCAGGGAAAGCTGTGCTTTCCTAAGTGGTCAGGTTGACTATATGCTGCAGCATGCAATTGCTGAACCTAATTGTAGTCCGTGGAGTTCTCCGTGCCTACTGCCTACGAAAGCTAATGGGGAGAACAGGTTTTGCACGGACTTTCGGAAGGTGAATGGTGTAAATAAGCCGGATTGCTATCCTCTTCCACGGATGGAGGATTGTGTGGATCATGTGGGTAGTGCATCTTTTGTGTCTAAGTTGGACTTGCTAAAAGGATATTGGCAAGTTCCTTTGACTAGGAGGGCGAGGGAGATCTCAGCGTTCGTTACGCCTGATAACTTTCTTCAGTACACGAACATGAAGAATAAGAACAGGCGATTAATGAGCTGGAGTTGGAAGCTGCAAGAATACAACCTGGAGTTCAGACACATCAGGGGCAAGGATAATATCTTGGCTGACGCCTTGTCGCACCAGTAGTGTTTTAGTACTGAATAGTATCTTCCGAAGCTTATTCAGTATCTTTGGGTGGGGGTGTTAGGTACTTTCTTCCCCCCCCCCTCTGGTGAATGCTATGTACTTAACTCTTTTGTTTCTCTCCTGAGTGCAGGCCCCGTGGCTGGGAGTCGGGAATCAAGGGGTTAAGGGCTCCTGTACCCGATTGGCCAAGCTGCGTCAGGTGACGGGTGACTCATCGGAAGCTTAAATACCAGAAGCTCCTTGAATTCTCTGTCTCTTCGTCGACCCTGACTCATGAACAGACTGTGGTTTGACCTGCTGGAGGCCTGGCCACATGGCATAGAACTTTGTGTATTATTACGTACATTTGTCAATTAATATTGAATTGGGACAGATAAGGGTTGACCGGAGGGTTTTCGTGTATTTTGTTTCAGGGTTATTTCCATTTAGGCAGGTTAGAGACTCTAGTTCGACGGCCCATTGCAAGGCTGGCTGGAGCACTGTTATCTTTGTTTATTAGTTTATTCTTGTCCTTGACTGGGTTGTTTGAATCAGGTTTGGGTTTTAACAAAATAAAATACTATTTTCTTGAACTTGAGCCCGGTTTTTGACTATGTTACGCGGCTCTGAAGTACCTGCATTCGGGAGTCATAGCAGCCAGTTTATTTTTAAATCAATGCTTGCTTCATCCATCAGGAAGTAGGAAGATAAAATGCAAATCACAATAAGCAAGTTCGGTATTCCAGGTTACGTCACTGGAGATAAACTTTCTCAGCATCTGAGCTGCTGCGTGTGTACAGACCTATGTTTCATCCGTAGTCAGCATCGAACCGGGTCTCCGGCGCTGCTCCAACTCCCAAAGAAACCTTTCCCTGACTCCCCTTCCCATTCCCATACTGACCTCTCTTTCCTGGGCCTTCTCCATTGTCAGAAATAGGTCAAACGCAAACTGGAGGAACAACACCTTATATTTCACTTGGGCAGCATTCAATAAAGCGGTATGAAATTGATTTCTCTAACTTTGTAACCCTTGCATCCCCTCTCTCTTTCCGTCCCTCCCCCACTCTAGTCATCGCAGAGATGCCAAGTGTCCCGGATTCGCCGTATTTTGTCCCGGCGAAATAACCTTTTTACGGTGTTCCGGCAGCCAAACATGCTGTTACGGAACACCGCCGCGCCGGTGTTCCTCCCGTGGTGAACGCCGGCGCCATGTGCCCCCGGTTTGCCAGCCCGGCAGCTCGCAGCCACGCCCGGCCCAGAGCCCGGGCGGCGCCGGCCCGCGCGATCAGCGGCACTTTCTTGCCGCCAGCCGGCCGCTCGCGGCAGCCCCATCACCGGGCCTCCCCCCCACCCCCACCCCCACCCAGTGCGCAGGCGCAGACCCGCCGGCAACCTTGCCAAGTGCGCATGTGCCGCACCCGCCCACCGGCAGCCCGCTGATCTGCACCAGTGCGCAGGCGCTTAGCCGCCGGCAACAACCCCAAGTGAGTATGTTACGGAGAGAAATGCATTTAACCCCATTTGTTACGGACAAATGGGTTGAATGTTACTGTGAACTAAATTTAGGGTTGGCATCTCTGTCATCGTACTAGTTTCACTGTCGTCCTGTTAAGTTTCATTGTCTGTATAACTCGTTAGACCATTGTGGGCTCCCCCTTTCTTTGTTCATCGTTATTTTTTGCATATCTCTTTAATTTGTTCTGTATAACCGTTATATCTCTCGTTTCCCGTTCTCTGTCTTGACCCAAAACATTTGTCCAGAGATGGTGCCTCGCCTGCTGAATTACTCCAGCTTTTTGTGTCTATCTTCTTTAATTTAACCACGCTTGGAGTACTGTGTGCAGTTCTAATTACGCATCTATAGAAAGGATGTCATTATATTGTAAAGGGTACAAAATACATTCTTTAACTGGGCTTGTGGGCTTGAGTTATAGAAGGATATTCGATAGGTTGGGATGTTTTTCTTCTGAACTTGGTTTACAATTCAACCTTACGAGCTGTGCAAGATCATGAAGTGCATGGATAAAAGTGAATGCTCAGTTGTTTTCACAGGGTAGTGGATTCAAAAACTGCAGGGCGTAAGCTTGAGCAGAGAGATTAAAGAGGTACCTCAGGGTCTACTTTTTCACTCATAAGAAGTCTGTATCTGGAATGGGCTACTAGGGGAAGCTACAGATGCAGATACAGAAATGCACTTTAAAAGACATTTGGACAGATATATGGACAGGAAGGGTTTACAGGAAGGACATGTGGGCCAAATGCAGGCAAAAGGGATGAGCCCAATATGCCATTTTGCTCGGCATGAACAAGGAGGGCTGAGGGCCTGTTTCCACAATGTCCAGCTCTATGACTCTGAGTATGTCCATTTGTGGGTTAGTTTGATAGCTTGGTAATTAATGAATAGGAAACTGGAGTTGCAGGGTCTTGCTGTATAAAAATAAATAATAATTTTGGGTCATGCTTTTCTGCACAACACTGTGGAATCCAACTATACTAAAGCTAATTTCCCTCTATTATCCCAAAGTGCACATGTCATGTTATGGAGCGGGTTATCAGAGTTGAACATCTTTAACAAGCCGCTGATTTGTTTCAAGATCCTTCGCATTCTTGAGCTTATTATTACCCCAATGTTTTCACAAATAATATTTACTTTTCCTCATAGGTAAATTCAGTGTTTTGAATTCTAAACCCACCCCCTCACCATGTAATGAATAGGAATAGATTTTGAAAAAAACATGCCAGAGTGTTGTTTTGCACTGCATTAATCATTAAGATTTCTAAAGTCATTTTGCACTGCATTAATCATTTAGATTTCTAAAATCATTCTCAAAGCTGAAGAAGGGTCTCGACCCGAAACGTCGCCTATCTCCTTCGCTCCTTAGATGCTGCTGCACCCGCTGAGTTTCTCCAGCTTTTTGTGTACCCTCGATTCTCCAGCATCTGCAGTTCCTTCTTTAAAACTCAATATAGGTTTATTCCCTTTGTAGTTGATGAAAAATGGATCCAAAATAAACTGTTACGTTTGGGATGAATTCCTGTGCAGAATCTTAACTATGGATCTGAACAGCAGTGACACATTTTGTTTGCCGGGTAGCGGGAAAATCTATGCACTGACAACCAGTTCTAAGCAGCAACATCTATTATCTCTGGATTATTAAACAGAACTTTTAATATATTTATATATATATATATATATATATATATATATATATATATATATATATATATGTGTGTATATATGTGCATGCGCGTGTGTGTGTGTATATATACACACACACACATATATCCAAAATAATCCGGTGTGTGTCTCTGTGTGTGTGTGTGTGTGTGTGTATATATATATATATATATATATATATATATATATATATATACACACACACACACACACACATATATACACTATCCGATATATATATAATCGGATTATTTATATATATGTGTGTGTGTGTGTGTGTGTGTGTGTGTATACACACACACACACACACACACACACACACACACACACACATATCCAAAATAATCCGGTGTGTGTCTGTGTGTGTGTGTGTGTGTATATATACACACACACACACACACACACACACACACACACACACACACACACACACACACACACACACACACACATATAAATAATCCGATTATATATATATATAATATCTCAAAGTGCACATGTCATGTTATGGAGCGGGTTATCAGAGTTGAACATTATTAACAAGCCGCTGATTTGTTTCAAGATCCTTCGCATTCTTGAGCTTATTATTACCCCAATGTTTTCACAAATAATTTTTACTTTTCCTCATAGGTAAATTCAGTGTTTTGAATTCTAAACCCACCCCCTCACCATGTAATGAATAGGAATAGATTTTGAAAAAAACATGCCAGAGTGTTGTTTTGCACTGCATTAATCATTAAGATTTCTAAAGTCATTTTGCACTGCATTAATCATTTAGATTTCTAAAATCATTCTCAATATAGGTTTATTCCCTTTGTAGTTGATGAAAAATGGATCCAAAATAAACTGTTACGTTTGGGATGAATTCCTGTGCAGAATCTTAACTATGGATCTGAACAGCAGTGACACATTTTGTTTGCCGGGTAGCGGGAAAATCTATGCACTGACAACCAGTTCTAAGCAGCAACATCTATTATCTCTGGATTATTAAACAGAACTTTTAATATATTTATATATATATAAATATATATTTATATGTGTATGTATGTGCATGCGCGTGTGTGTGTATATATACACACACACACACACACACACACACACACACATATATCCAAAATAATCCGGTGTGTGTCTGTGTGTGTGTGTGTGCGCGTATATATATATATATATATATATATATATATATATATATACACACACACACATATATATATATATACACTATCCGATATATATATATAATCGGATTATTTATATATATGTGTGTGTGTGTATGTATATATTATATTATAGATTATATATTATATAAGATATATATCCAAAATAATCCGATAACAGAGTGTTCATTTAAAATGATCACATTTTATGATTCACCACTAATTTCCATCCGGCACTCAAATTCACCTGGACCATTTCCAACATCTCCCTACCGTTTCTAGATCTCACTATCTCCATCGCAGGTAACAGGCTACATCTACTACAAACCCACTAACTCCCATGGCTATCTGGAAGACACTTCTTCACAACCTGCATCCTGTAAAGACTCTAGCCCCCTACTCCCAATTCCTCCATCTATGCCGTATCTGCAATGAGGATGAGGTGTTCAAAACCAGAGCTTCGGAGATGTCCTCATTCTTTAGGGAACAGGGGTTCCCCTCTTCGACTATAAATGAGGCTGTCACCAGGGTCTCTTCTATATCCTGTAGCTCCGCTCTCACTCTCCACCGCCCCCCACTTGTAACAAGGGCAGAGTCCCCTTTGTACTCACCTTCCAACTTACCAGCCGTCACATGCAACAGAGAATCCTCCGACATTTTCGCCACCTTCAACGGGATCCCACCACTGGCCACATCTTCCCATCTCTTCCCCTTTAGGCTTTCCGCAGAGACTGCTCCCTCTGTAACTCACGGGTCAATTTGTCCCTTCCCACCCAAACCACCCCCTCTCCTGGTACTTTCCCTTGCAACCGCAGGAAATGCTACACTTATCAATTTACCTCCCTCCTTGACACCATCCAATGACCTAAGCAGTCTTTCCAGGTGAGGCAGAGGTTCACCTGCACCTCCTCCATCCTCATCTTTTGCATCCGCTGCTCTAGGTGTCAACTGCTCTACATCGGTGAGATCAAGCGCAGGCTTGGAGATCGCTTTGCCCAACACCTCCGTACAGTTCGCATTAACCAACCTGATCTCCCGATGGCCCTTCAACTCCCCCTCCCAATCCGAATCCGACCTTTCTGTCCTGGGCCTCCTCTGTGGCCAGAGTGAGTCCCACCGTAAATTGGAGGTGCAGCATCTCATATTTCGTTTGGGTAGTTTACACCCCAGCAGTATGTCCATTGACTTCTCCAATTTCAGGTCTTCCTTGCTTTCTCCCTCCTTCCCCTCCCCTTCCCAGCTCCCCCACTGCCCACTGTCTCCGCTTCTTCCTTTCTTCTTCCCTCTTTGACCTCCACATCAGTCTGAAGAAGGGTCTCGACCCGAAACGTCACCTATTCCTTCGCTCCATAGATGCTGCCTCACCCGCTGAGTTTCTCCAGCATTTTTGTCTACCTTCGATTTTTCCAGCATTTGCAGTTCTTTCTTAAACAAAATGATCACATTGATCACTGCGCTTCAGCCTCTGCTTGAGCTCCAACTCGCCAAATCTGTAAATTTCTTGGTTAACCACATACTATGAGAAGTGGAACAATATCAGAATTGCATTGGTCTTATGTGTTATGTTGTTTCACATATTGTGGGGCAGATCTTAAAAAAAATAATAATAATGTGAAGGATACAGTGATTGAAATTCTGACTTAACTTTCACTTGACCATGATCCATGCAGAGTTACCAGCTTTTGTTGGTTTTACTCAGCTTGATCACTTGAGATGGGAGGAGTTGCTGACAGACATAACTATGAAAAGTTTTGATCAGACAGATTACATGCCCGAGGAAGAGAGAGAAGGTGGTAGTGTCCCTCTTGGCGTTCTAAATGTGGTTGCTAATGAGACCAAGCAGTGTAAATTGGGAGGGCAGAATACTCTGGCAGGTGGGTGGGGGAAATAAATCCAATTCAGAGTATTCTGTAATTTTTTTAAATATTAGAAAAACAAATGAGTCAACTTTCCTGGCAGATATGCAGAAACTCATCTGCAATACTTTAACCATATGACGATTTATTAGCGATTACTCATCGGTGCTAACGTTGCCAGGTCTTTTATGGTAAAGTTCCCGGTTGCTGAAAGCCCAATGCCTGATAATATGATGCATTAGTTCTGCCCTATATTATTGCAACATTTGCTGCTACCTTAGCTCCACCTTTGGGGCTGAAGCTTGTGGATTTCAGCTGTGTGATCTTACTTGAAACAGTCAGCAGTTCAGTGCTGGAGCAGTGATACCAGAGGTGCAGTCTTTCACTTGAGACACTAAACTGAAGCCCTGTCTACCTGTTTCCATGATCAGGAGGATAACTGTTGAACGATTGTTTTCATTTGGGCCGCAAGTGGATCCTGATTTTCCCCTTCTCATATGAAATGGCATCATCTGGATAACGGGCAACATTCCATTTACTGTGAGAACTTGCAAGAAGCTTTTGAAATGCTTGTTAAGATGCTTTATTAATGTGTTTTTTTAAGGGGACTTAATAATTCCACCTTCTGCATTTAAAGATCCAATTTAAATTAAATCCTGAACTTTAAGCACATTGTGTTTATTTAATCACATTTGGTTTTGAAGAGTCCTGTGGGGGTTTGTTTATCCTTTAATGCAACCAAAAGGTGTTCACATGATTTAACAGTAGAGGTGATATTGTTGTATTGTTTTGGTGTGTATCATTTAATTACAGCTTAACCTGATACAATTTAACTGTAATGCTCACTTGCATAGCATGCTAATACTTTTCTCTGTATGTTTGTGATGCAGACAGCCCGAAATTTGTTGCTCAATTCTCATTGATGATTTTGTTTTAATCATTTTGTTTAAAAATAAATTAAGAATCAAACAGTTAGTAAGGGACGAGGCCAAGTTCAGGGAGAGATGCTCTTCTTTAAAACAGAGAGTAATGGGCCTGTTCCACTTAGATGATTTTTCAGCGGACTGTAAGCGAGTGTCAAGTTGCCGGCAGTTGCCTGAAAAACTGGAAACTGGAACGGCGACTGTCAGAGTGGAACACACACACACACACACACACATCGCAAAGGCGGGGCCCAGGGCAAGCGGGAGAGCGTTGTCTAAATAATTCCCACGGTGCAAAGCCAAGTTGATACAGACACACACCGCAATGAACAGGAATAAAGACAGCTAAAGCACAGTGTACGGTAAGTCCTTTAAAAGAGGGGGCTGAGGGGGTAGAAGGAGTGGAGACAACTTTTAAGAAGCCAGAGATACACAGCCGTGAAGGTCGGCAGACATTTAACATAACCTTGGTTTTGAAAACTACTGCTTACCTTTTTTTCCCCGAAGGAGCCAATGAAAATCACCGGTCAGCACCGGCTCCAACCTACGAGAACCTCCGAGAACCTTTAGCCTCTTGGCAACCCACTAGGACCTCCTTGCGATCCACCTACGGCTCGAGAATTTGCGCTACACTCCATGGCGGCTTCATTCTAGTCACCGCTAATTTTTCAACATGTTGAAAAATTCACGGCGACCATAATGAGGCCGCAACTATTTCCCAAAATGTAGGAACGCCTCATGACCATGAAGGCGACTCCCTGACAACCACCCGCGACCATGTCACGACCATGTGGTGACTGCAAATTCTCCTGCAGTCGCCTAAAAAGTCGCAAGTGGGACAGGCCCATTAATTGTTCTTTACAACAATCGGGCAATTTAAGATTGTCAATTTTCTGTTCTAATCCTGCTCTCAAAACATATTGTGGTGAGAGTTGAACCCATGACCTCTCAACTGCTATCAACTTTGTATATTTTAAGATATGCAATTGACACAGATCATTTAACAGATTTTGAGCTCTTTGATTTCTCAAATATCTCAAGTTTTCCAATGCCCAACTGGTGAATATTGCATAGGTTTTCCATTGGTAAATGCACCATTTAACCTGTTTGTTGAGGAATTAATGTGATTTTTTTAATATTTGATCATCACTGAAGAGCCTTTTGAAAATAGGTTTGAAAACATTGGCATAATAGAAGGCAACCCAATTCTTCGACTGCTCTTGTTGTGGTATTTAACAAGTTGCTTTATTGATGCTTTTATGAAGAAATGTAGAAGTCCTGTCTTTATAATTGCAGGATCAAATCAACAAACCACTTGCAGAATGGATTTTGGCAATATTTAAATATACTTTATTCCGAAGAACAGGATTGCAAATTTGAATTTGCTGAATGCCTTTCATGTGAAATGTTAGGGGTACTCTTGTTGGTTATTGCTGAGATCGTAGTCAAAATGTATCTATTCATCTGGGAAAAAAGTTACTGGTTCTGCCAATTTTAGTCATATTTCATGTCAAGGGCTATTGAGCATTGAGAGTCTTGTTAAGCTGGCTGATATTGGGGGTGGAGGAGGGGCACAGGCAAAAGGGTCTTCGATTTTATTTTTGCCCCTGAAGTTTTGGTTTATTATTGCCACGTGTACCGAAAAGACAGTGAAAAGCTTTTGTTTGCGAGGTATTCAATCAAATTAGATAATACCACACCTGAATACAATCATGCCAAACATAGGTAGAGCGATAGAAAAGCAATTTAAAAGATTACAAATGGAAAAGCAATTTAAAAGAGTGGAGCGATTTGAAGTTAGTAGATCCTGTTCTAGGACCAGCACACATGGAGCCGCTGAACTCTAGCTCCATCTAGAATCTTTGTAAGTGTTGATTATTAAAGTCCCGCTTTGTAGCTTCATCAGTGTCGGTGGTTCAGTTGTTATTAGTGCCAACTTTGAAAGATTTGTTTGTTTGCCTTATATAAAAAGGTTTTCTGCCAGTTTATTGCCAACACTGTAAATACCCGATTCAGATCAATAGTTTATAATGGTTTTATTTCATGGTTTCACATACCTCTCAGTGCCAGGCTAGAATGGGCAGTACTTATCCACCCATATGCAGAAGCTTATGTGATTTCTTGAGACACAGTTAACCTAAAATTAGATGTACGATGTCATGGTTGTGTATTTCACAACATGAATGGTAATACACACCCATGTCAGTGTTAGATGTTTTTAATTTTAATATTTTTCCAATTTTAATTTTTAATTTTAATTTTTCCATTTTTTTTTCCAGAGATCACGGCCATGTAGTACTTAACCTAAGATAGACACCAAAAGCTGGAGTAACTCAGTGGGACAGGCAGCATCTCAGGAGAGAAGGAATGGTGACATTTTGGGTTGAGATCCTTGTTCAGACTGGTTAGGGATTAATGAAACAAGAGGTATAGACGATGATGTGGAGAGATAAAGAACAATGAGTGAAAGATATGCAAAAAAGTAACAATGATAAAGAAACCAGAAAGAAAACAGGCCATTGTTAGCTGTTGGTACACAAAAAGCTGGAGAAACTCAGCGGGTGCAGCAGCATCTAAGGAGCGAAGGAGATAGGAGATTGTTAGCTGTTTATTGAGTGAAAATGAGAAGCTAGTGCGACTTGGGTGGGGGAGGGTTAGAGAGAGTGGGAATGCTGGGACTACCTGGTTAGAGAAATCAATATTCATGCTACTGGGCTGTGATCTGCCCAAGTGAAATATGTGATGGTGTTCCTCCAATTTGCGTTTAACCTCACTCTGACAATGGAGGAGACCTAGGACAGAAAGGTCAGTGTGGGAATGGGAAGGAGAGTTAAAGTGTTTAGCACTTTGCTGTTTTCATTTGAGTCATTATATTTTAGATTGATCCATTGGGTGGGTAAAGATGTCATGTTCTATACTGCGGTGGAAGGCACTGATCTAATAGGTTTGGTCCTGGTTTGAGATGGATGATCTGAATTGGGTCATATTTCTCCTTTTAAGTTTGAAAGACATTCCGTCACTCCAAGTAAAGGTCTGCATATGGGTGCTCAGCATGGGCTGGGTTTGGATGTGAGGATTTGCAATGTTCGTGGATTCGACTCCCAGCTTAAATCCTTATCAGGAGAACAGGAGAATTTTTCAAGTAAACAAATTGTTCATCATTTTTTATTGCTCATAGAAAGGCAAATGTGTAAATAACCAGAAAGTTGTTTCTGTATTGTCCAACTTTTTAAGAGAAAATAAGTTAAAAAACGTATTGGAAACATCGATATTTTTGCATTATGTTGGTGATTTTTACTGCCATAATGGATTTGTTATCTTGACATTTTTGTCATATTTTGCAGCATGCATTGAGATTCCGATATCTTGCAGAATTGTTCCAGAGTGCTCTCCTTTGAACTGGATTTCCTGGTATCTTGTTTGTTTCTCCTTCACATCCTCTTTTAACCCTCTTGAATTCATCTGTTTTCAGTTCTAAACCACTGTCCCACCTCCTTTATGTTCTTTAGGGAAAAAAAAATGCATTTCATAACTCAAAATCAAACATCATTTTCAAAGACGTTCTTTGAACAACCATGTGCAACTTTATTTAATTTTATCTCGGTTACTCGGTAAAAGACAGTCTAAATTATAGGATGAACTTACATCGATCAGAATAATTGTGGGGAATAAAATGGTCAACATTTCAGATTGATGATCTTTTATAAGAAAATTTCTGATGGAAGGTCAACGTAGAGCATTATATTTTTTGTTTCACTCCAAAGATGCTGCCTGACCTGTTGACTATTTACAGCATTTCTGCTTATTACTTCATATCTCCAGTGTCTGCATCTTTCTTAAGAATTTTAATCAGAGCTATGCACAAAGCGTCAATGTTGCACAAACTTAATATTACTTTTATTTTCCTTAGTTTAGTCATAAAGGCCCGTTGTCCTGGTGATGAAGTTGCAGGGGTATATGGTTATATGGGTAGCCTGGCCAGACGATATTGTTGATATCCTCCAATGCTGCTCTACCACTGCGTGCCGTTGCAGACCGTGTCCGAACTGTGCGCTTGGCCTCCTGCAACGGCAGTCTGCGGGAGGCAGCCAGGATAGGGATGATGAGTAGTGGCTACACAAGGCCAGGAACAGCATTTTTGTGGGTTGAAGTGTCTGGATCGAGGCATTGTGGAGTGGGCCACCAATGGTGGCCCTGCTGCAGCCTATGGTATGAGCGGATGAGACGCTGCTCCAAAAGGCTGAGCCAATGGATCGGACATGGCCTGCGGCAGTATGAAGCGGTGAAGCTGCAGTGGAGGATATCAACAACATTACCTGGCCATGCAGACCACTGCAACTCCAGCCCAGTGCCGCCGCCAGGACAACGGGCCTTTGTGGCCAACCTAAGGCTCTACACTTTTAACAACTTTGCTGGACACGTGGAAAACCCTGTGTACTGACTCAGTGCAAGCAACTACCCCTACACTTGGACTCAAGTATGATTGTGCCTATTTATATTAAGATTGTTACTGATTGTATGCAGAAAATTAATTTTACTGAACCCTGGTACATGCAACAATAAAGTACCATTGATATTACCTCCAATAATTAGCAAAAGTCAGTTGGCAAAGTAATTCATGGGGGAAAGCAGTTCAAACTGCACAAAAAGTTTTATACTTAATAAAACGATTGTAAGTCGTGATTTTAAATCATATTTGGAGTATGTCAATAATGTCATTCTTCAACATAGAACCTTTGGCTCATTGCATTTCATTTCTCTGTGTCGGGAACAAGATTGGTTTGATTTGTGGGGTCTAGTGCAGAAATGATCAAGTCTGGGATTGGATATGTTAATGTCAAGTCCTAATGACCTGGCTCAAGTTTGCACATCTATGTACATACAGCGCAGGAGGCCATTCAACCCATCAAACCGATGCTGCCTGTCTGGACACTTCCATTACTTCCAGCATCTCCCAATGATCTATTCTTTCTCACAAGCCCATTAACACCATCATAATTCTCTTACAACCCACCTACACTCAGAGCAATTCGCTATAATCAATAAGCTACCATCCAGCACATTTTTTGGGATCTGGGTGGAAACCAGAGCAGCCAGAGAACGCAAGCACATCTGCTAAGGTTAGAATTTAACTCAAGTTGGTGCTGTCAGTCAGCAACACTGCCTGTTATTACCGTTCTGCTCCTAAAGCAAGGCACTTAAATCGTGGAATCGTCAATTTGTGCTGTTTTGCAATTCTGCATCAATCAGTTCTATTGGACTATACAACTCTCCGTTATCTTTTCGATGCTCCCTCTACAGAAGCTGAGTGCCTCGTGAAGGATTTCTAGAGCTTTATGTGCTTTTTTGGGATTTCCAGTACTTGTGGTATTCTGCTCTCATGAGGGTATTTCAAATTGCTTTAGATAACTGTAAGCAAAAACAGATTAACCAATGCATTTTTTTCTCTTTTACCCCCAGATTTCCTTCAAGCCAACGGTGGTTAAATAATCTGTGAAATCCGTATTATGAAAATGCCACATGGATCATCAGAGAGAAGCTTTACAGATCACGATTAGCTCAAACATATGTATTTTTGAAAATTATTCTACAAATAATTATTATTAACTTTCAACTGGACTTGCTTGGAAGTTCCTCTCGTGGAGATTTGTACTTGATGAAAGAAATGGTCGTGTATTTAGTTAAAGCTGTTGTGAGAAACCAGTGTGGAGTATGACCAGTTTAAAACGTTCCCAGACTGAAAGGGTGGGCATCAGCTCCACTTCAGTTTTTGGGCCTGAACTAACAATAGGCTCGCGCTCAGATGACTTCTACACACGGCGATTCCGAACGCCCAATGGCACTTTTGGTTCTGCGAGTTCAACGGGGCCACCACGAAGTGAAAGTGCTCACCATGTCGGTGCAACACCAAATGTGCCTAAAATGGGTGTTCGAGCAAGAATTGCAGATTGGCCTCCCAGGAAGGATATGGGGAAGGACTCTTGCAGAACAAGTGATCAGGAATCTGCAGGCAGTCCTGAGGGCACGGTGATGTCTATCCACTCCAGTAGCCCAAACAGTAGGTTGTGCCAAAGTAATCAAAATTCACTGGAGTCTTTGTCCTCGAAGAGGGTGCACAGTGATTATAGACCATGCAAGGCACAAGAAATGGAGAACTTGGATTCTAGATTTCTTACACCTGATGGTTACCTCCAGTCCCCTGCAAAGAACCTTCGCAGAATAAGGCAGCGGAGCAATAGTGATATCACGATCAGTGAGCTGGATGTGGACGGAGGAGAAGATTATGGAGCTTTGAGTCACAAAATGGGAGCTGCTATTCATCGTGAGTATGGAAGCACTTCCTCCATTGACAAGCATGGTATGTCAGGAGATAGTTTTTTTGATTTATTAAAGGGTTACAGAAATGATCAGACAGATCAACGCAGCCCAGCACCAGAGCAACTCAGCGAGCTATTAAAGGCAGAAGCTAATAAAGCTTATGGTTCCAGCATGGACAGCACCAAACACGACTCGGTTGATGGTTTCTTTGCACACAGAGGGAGTCCCAGGCCACTGCACAAAGAAAGAGAGAAACCGCTTAAGAGGAGGTCAAAATCCGAAACGGGAGACTCTTCCATTTTCCGCAAGTTGCGCAATGCCAAAGGTGAGAGTGAGTTGGGCAAGTCGGCAGACTTCGAGGACAGCAAATCAGAGGACAGTATGAGGAGCTGGGCTGGCCAAAAATGCTTTGCCCATTACGATGTGCAGAGCGTGCTCTTTGACTTGAATGAAGCCGCGATGACCAGGCATAGTGTTATTAAGAGAAGAAACACCACAACAGGTGCCTCAGCGGCTGCTGCTGCCTCGTTGTCTGCTGGTCCGCTTGCACATTCGATCAGCTTCAGCTCTCCTGCAGGAAGCACAGAAGACCTGAACTCAAAAGAGAATCTCAATGTAGACTACGGGGATGAGAAAAGCAATGAACTTGTGCTAAGTTGTTCGTACTTCCGGAATGAGATTGGCGGAGAAGGAGAGCGCAAGGTTAGCCTCTCCCGGTCGAACTCTGGATCACTGAGTGGAACTGAAGGCAACTCCTTTGAACTTTCCTTGAGCTCACACTGTACAAATGCAGGAGTAGCAGTGTTGGAGGTAGCAAAGGAAAACTTGGCTGTGCATTCTGACAAAGTGAAGCGATATATAGTAGAGCATGTGGACCTCGGAGCTTACTACTACCGGAAGTACCTCCACCAGAAAGGTAAAGTTCTGTTTCATTGTGTTGTTACTTTTGGAAATTATTTTCCTGAAAATCAGAACACTGGTTGCTGAGACATTTTGTTAAAAAGGTTGTCCAGTTTGCATGGTAGATTTAGACCAACCATATTTTGTGTGTCTGAAGAGGAGAGTTTTAAAATGTAACTGGAAAAATGAACAACAATGGAAAAAAAAAATCTGGTTTAGCATGTATTTGGAACAAAATACTGTTATGATTTTAAATTACACAATCCATTGGAAAATGTCAATTTTAGTTTAGAGAAGATACAGCACTTACTCCCTGTAAACTCCCTGAATTTTTAACACTGTCCTCTTGCTAATTCTCTGTTCCATTGTGGTCATGACTCCAACGACAAAGGTTGCGCATATTGAAATTCACTCCTTAAACCTCTTACAATTTCCCTTTTTCTCTGATTAGAAGAAAAAAAATCCTTAAAACCTACATTTACTGTACATTTGGTTATTGTCCTAAAATCATGTAGCTGGGGTCAAGTTTTTTTCAATGCTATGCCCATTAGGTTCCTTAATGTGTTTTTGTATGGTAAAAAGTATTTTGATAATGGAAGTTGTTATACTCTAGGCATTGGACTTTACTTGTCTATTTCTGAAGGCAAAGCTAGGTTAAATAGCAGAATGCACATGTGCTTTAATGTTAGATTCCATCAATGCTATTACAAGCTCCTGATTTAAAAGTTGTTTCATATTCTATGTTTCTTCATTTAAATAGCCTCACCAGTTTCTAGATTTAGCAGAGTATCGTCCCTTGTTCCTGAGCTTTAGACAGATGCAGATGAAATGTGCTGTGGCAGAAATGAATGCACTCATTCATTTTCTGTCCCTGAGAAACCAAAATCAATTTTGTCTTGGCCTATTCTCTCTGATAAATTATCTATGAAGAGTTTAGAAGATTTCCTGTGGAAGATTTTAATGCAAGAATAGCTAATTAATCAATCCCTAACAGTAGTTTTATGCAAGCTTTTGCAGAGTCGACACAATTATTAGCATTATTTTGTACTCTTAGCAATAAATCACATTTGCTTTTATGAATGAATGAATGAATAAGTTTATTGGCCAAGTATTCACATACACGAATTTGCATTGGTGCTCCACCCGCAAGTGATAGCATGACATACAGTGACAGTTAGGAATGAGACATAAAACATTAAACATTAGTAATAAAACATTATTGATGAAACGTGAATTAAATAAAATACCAGAGCAAAAGGAGGCTACAGATTTTTGGTACATCCTCTGTTGTGCCTTTTTGATTGTGGAGTCGATGGCAGCCCCCCACTTAAGGTCCTTGGATGGTTCCCAGGAACTTAAAAGACTCCACGGATGTGACTGTGGTGTTGTTGATGGTGAGTGGGGTGAGGGGAGGGGGAGCATTCCTGAAGTCTATCAATTCCACTGTCTTAAGAGCATTGAGCTCCAGGTTGTTGCAATGGCACCAGGACGCCAGCTGTGTCACTTTCTGTCTGTAGGCAGATTCCTCCCCATCCCGGATCAGTCCAATCAGAGTTGTGTCGTCGGCAAACTTGAGAAGCTTGACAGAGGAGTCAGTGGAGGAGCAATCATTGGTGTAGAGAGAGTAGAGGAGAGAGAGAGTACACAGCCTTGTGGTGCTCCTAGGCTGAGGGTTTGCAGGTCCGAGATGTGCTTTCCCAGCCTTACGAGCTACTTCCTGTCTGTCAGGAAGCTGATGATCCACCAACAGAGCGGTTCAGGCACAGCCAACTCGAAAAGTTTGGAGTGTAGTAGCTCTGGCACAATGGTGTTGAATGTAGAGCTAAAATCACCTGGCTGTCTAGGTGCTGGAGGATGAAGTGCAGGCCCAGGTTGACTGCGTCATCCACAGATCTGTTGGCCCGATATGCAAACTGCAGAGCGTCCAGCAGAGGTTTGCAGTTTATAAAGAAGGATTCTAGGTTTGGAGAGCAGAACTTTGACAGTACCATGATGTCGCTGCACCAGTCCTGGTTGGTATAGAAGCATATTCCACCGCCTCTTGATTTCCCCACTGTCTCCACTTCGCGGTCCGCTCTGTGAAGTTGGAAGCTAGCCAGTTGCAGTGCGCTGTCTGGGGTCGACTCACACAGCCAGGTCTCGGTGAAACACAGGGCAGCGGCTCAAGAGAAGTCCTTGTTTGTCCGGCGCAGGAGTTGCAGTTCGTCCGCTTTGTTATTGAGAGAATGTACGTTTGCCAGGAATATGCTCGGGAGCATCGTGCGTGATCCTCGTCGCCGGAGTCGGGTGAGTGCTCCAGAGCACTTCCCATGGGTCCTCCTCCGTTTCAAGACCTTGAACACAGCCACAGCCCTGCCGACGAGTATGTCCAAATAATCCAGCGAGTGAGAGAAATCCAGAACGATGTTTGGAGGTACCGTATATCCAATGTTTATGAGTACCTCTCTCGTGAAAGTTATCTTTGTAGGGTTTTCACAGACGACACAAATGAAGAAACACATACAAAACAGCAAAGAGCAGTACACCGTGGCAGCCATCGTCGGCGCAAACAGCAGCGGCTACACTAACACTATTTAGAATTTATTTATAAAATATTGTCCAATACAATCCTTTAGAGTTCAGATTATCTGTGAAGTTAAATTATATTACTGCATTACAAAACATTCTTAATGTTATCTTTTAGCCTGTGTTGAAGTAATTGAAACTTTAAGAAACCATCAGTTGGTACATTTTGGAGGCTGCAATATAATGCTGGGCTTCACATTATTTAATCCTGTTTCTAAGTTTGATTCAATACATCTAAAGAAAAATCTTTCATTCATATAGCACTAAAATCACATTTGTCACGAAACACTTCCTTTAAAGAAAGGCCTTTCAATGTCATTATCTATTCTCTTCTTGGGTAGTTGATGCTTTACTTTAGTTTAGTTTAGAGATACAGTGTGGAAACGGGCCGCTCAGCCCACCGAATCCACATCGACCAACAATCACCCTCTACATTAGTTCTATCCTACCCATTAGGAACAATTTTGCAGAAGCCAATTATAACCTATAAAATGTGCGCATCTTTGGAATGTGGGAGGTAACCGGAGCACGCTGAGAACACCTAAGCAGTCACAGGGAGAACATGCAAACTCCGTACAGACAGTCCCCATAGTCAGGATCAAACATGAGATTCTGGCTCTGTATAGCAGCAACTCTACAGTTTGTCTTTGCCGACTGGCTTCGATCAGGGTATAATTTACGTGACTCTTAAGTTATATAACACTAAAGCACAGAAGGCTGTGGAGGTCACGTCAAAGGATATTTGTTTAAACAGAGATAGATAGATTCTTTATTAGTACGGGTGTCCGGGGTTATAAGGAGATGGCAGGAGAATGGGGTTAGGAGGGAGAAATAGATGAACCATGATTGAATGACGGAGTAGACTTGATGGGCCAAATGGCCTAATTCTACTCCTATTACTTATGACCTTATGATCAACTTCAATTTATGTAGTGCCTTTTTAATGTTTCGGAAAACATTACATCGTGCTTCACAATTCAATAGAAGAGAGACTGCCAAAGTATGATGAGAATGAGCGAGCTGTGGAGTTCAATGGAAATGAATTTCAGAGGCAGAGTACAATGCTGCTGGTACGATGAAGCAGGTTAAGTGCTACCAATTGAGAATCATTTTTTGACGTGGCTGAATCTTTAGCAGGGTTTTAAGGAAAGAAGTGCAGAGATTAATGCTGATAGTTCTGTTACAATTTGTTTTTTAGTCTTGATTGTGCAGGTCATTAAGTTCCGAAATGATGTTTGAACAAGATTTGGATGAGACATGATATAGGCATCTGTATGGTTTCAGACTCATTAAGCATTAGTTGGATGGCAGCCAGTAAGGTGAGTACTGGTGGCAATAGTACTCGCAGCAAATTTGTGTTAGGTCTGCAACATTGTCAAGTCAAAGTTATTTCAGCACAGGAGGGCATTTCTTGCCTAAAATCATTCGCACTTCTTATTCATTTCTACTATTACCACACCCTTACAATTTATTTCTAAAATATTTATTAACTATATATTTAAATATCCTAAAACATTCAGTAGCTTAAATTACTTCTGGGACAGTATTCACATAAGGAGTCAGACTGCGCAAAAGGTGATAAAGGAAAGTATGTTTAAGAAAGAACTGCAGAATCTGGTAAAATTGAAGGCAGACAAAAATCCTGGAGAAACTCAGCGGGTGAGGCAACATCTATGGAGCGAAGGAATAGGTGATGTTTCGGGTCGAGACCCTTCTTCAGGAAAGTACGCTCATTAATACAGCACTTTAAAAATACGAAGTGATAATGACAGATATTTGAAATGATCAAAGGAAAATGGAGAAAATATCAATGTTTTCATACACAAAGCAATTAAATCTTGAAATGGACTTCAGAGTTGGGATATTGAATCACTAATGTGACTGATTCAAGAGGGAGTTAGGGCATTGACGGAATGTCTGTGATATTCCCCAGATTTTAAGGTGAAGGGAAAAATATTTAATTGGAATCTGAGGAGTAACTTTTTCACACAAAGGGTGGTGGGTGTATGGAAACAGCTGCCAGAGGAGGTAGTTGAGGCAAGGACTATCCCAACTTATAAGAAGCAGTTAGACAGGTACATGGATAGGACAGGTTTGAGGGATATGGATCAAATGCTGGCAGATGGGACTGGTGTAGCTGGGACATGTTGGCTGCTGTGGGCAAATTGGGCAGAAGGGCCTGTTTTCACACTGTATCACTCTATGACTATGACTCTATAAGTGGTTCAGGGTTCTGATTTTGTGATTTAATCTATTCATGTGTTGTTAGACAACTTGTCTAGAAATGCAACAGAGCATGCCGAAGGCCATAACACAGTCGAAAGAGCATTAAAGTTTTTTTGTGATAGAAAATGTGGTACCTGGGACAGAGGTGGAGTTCATCTCGAGGTGGGTGGGGAGGTGGTTGAAGTCAAGGTTCAGGGAATGATGTAGGTGAGAAATTGGGTAGATTGTTGTGGGGTGTAGGTGACCAGAATCAAACCAGTGGGTTTGTGCCAGTGAGCAAGATCAGAAGATGTCAATGCTGTGTTGAAACAGGTAAGTAGAGGAGCACAAAGTGTCAAAGATACCTTTAGGATTTTCCTTTGTGAAACCTTGGTTGCAGGAAGCACCCATTTATTGTTGCTCTTCAGAATGATCTAAGTTCCCCTGCAGTGCTCAAAAGAACACTGCACAAGGAATGAATCCACTTCTTGCATGAATGGTGAAAAAATCAAGTTGGGTGTGTAAAACCCCTGTCTCACGGTGCAAGTTGGCCCACAAGTGACCCCGAGTTTTCACTCGTGGTGATCACGTACAATCAATGTAGTGGGAACGTCGGAACTCGCGCGAGCAACTAATCGACTCGTGGCGCTAACGGCAGGTACCCGTGAAACTTGTTAACTCGTGGAAAAAATCAAACATGTCAAATTTACTGTTCAAGTTAAAAATGGAAACATTTAAACTCGTTGTAATAACGTAGTGGCCCGTGTGTTTACCTTAGTGACTCGTGAGTCTACCGTGGGAACTCTTTAATCTGTTCGTTCGCTCGAGTAAAGACTGAACCAAAGATAGACACACAATGCTGGAGTAACTCAGCGGACCAGGCAGCATCTCTGGAGAGAAGGAATGGAGTCGAGACCCTTCTTCAGACTTACCTGAAACGCCACCCATTCCTTCTCTCCAGAGATGCGGCCTGTCCCGCCGAGTTACTCCAGCATTTTGTGTCTATCTATACTTTAGTTTTGGATATGATCAAGTGTAAGAAACGCAAACCAAGTGTAAGAAACGCAAACTGTTCCAGGATAAAAATCCACACACCCTAGTTACATCCAATATTAAATTGCATGAATATCATGCATTAGTATGCATCTATCAGCTCAACATTTAAAGGGTTGCCCTTTAAATGCAAAGTATGCCAATCATAGAGATTGTGTTAAACCACTGTACAATATTTTAAAATATTTATAACCTGTATCTATTTACTTGGGTGACAAAATAAATGCATCAAAATCTAAAAAGCGAGAAAGAGAAAATAAATAGGTCCGATATTTGCTTAAAATCATCTCCTAGATTTTAGAAATTATGCCAAAGCCCGGCTTTACCATTCAAAACTGCAGCATTTCAAATTATCTAATTTATAAAAATACATTGAGAATCAATGATTCATAATGGAATGACTCCGCTCTTCAGTAGAAACAATTAATTTCCTCTGGGGTTTTTTTTAACAGACATATTCTCTGTTTAAACCAGAATTAGTTTAGTTCTTTTTGTTTGGATCCTCTCCCGCCACTTTATTTCCCAATATCATCCTCGCTCCTCCATCGAGAAAATCTCCACTGAACGCACCGGTTCTGACGGAGGAATTAAATAACATATATAGTGGATATGTCAACATCTTTTTGATCTTGGGGTTAGGTGGGACGGTTTAGTCCATCAAGTCCGAACACACAGATCTGCTTCAGCTGATGTGAAGAAGGGTCTTGTCCCGAAACGTCACCCATTCCTTCTCTCCAGAGATGCTGCCTGTCCCATTGAGTTACTCCAGCATTTCGTGTCTATCTCAGCAGGGCACAGTCCCACGGTTAACATCACACTCCAGACCTATCTAACCCCTTATTTGTGAAAGTTCCACACATATTTATCGATACTTTTTCCGGCAGTGTGCCCAGGCTACGGTCACCACACTGAGCCCAAACTAAAACAATCCCAGTACTTATTGGTGTGTATGGTTTGACCAAGGACACGAGCAATTTGGCCGAGGCACTTCACTGTCCGTGTGTAGGAAGCAACTGCAGATGCTGGTTTACACCGACGATAGACACAAACATGCTGGAGTAATTCAGCGGGACAGGCGGCGCCTCTGGAGAGAAGGAATGGGTGATGTTTCGGGTCGGGACCCTTCTTCAGACTCCCTGCTCATTCTTCCCTCGTTGATGTGAACGTGTGGGAGTGCGAGGAATCGGGCGTCGCTAGGTAAGGGGAAGAGAGGTTTTGCTGCTGAGTTATGCGCAACAGAAGCATGAAATGGGGTTAAGGTCCGTTTAAACTATCTCGTGTCTCCCCCCTCCATGTTGGGAGAGAAAGGGGTGATAGTTGTGCAAACAAACCACAGGAGACTGTATCTTTGGAGGGAAATCATAAAATGTACACGGATGTTTCGGGCCGGGACCCTAAAGGTTGACAACCCGTTTCCCAGATGCTGCCGGCCGTTGGCTTCTTCCTGCAGTTTGCTTTTGTCCCAGACTCCAGCATCTGCAATCTCCTTGGCCTCCAAAGGGAAAAGTTGCTCGTGAAGCGGACGTCGATATTGACCCATGCTTACTGCGAAATCAAAGCTGCAGTACTTACGTATTTAGTTAAACCTGCACCTTAAACAGCTTCAAACTCTTCTTCCGTGGTTGGTGCCGACGGAATTGAAACGATTTTCCAAAGCATTCGGTTTGTGCTTCAGATTTAGTTATAACTTCCTCAATTGTGTGAACAAAATGATCATTGAGTCCTCAACCTGCTCTTTCATCTCGACCAGTTCGCTCTTCACCTCTTCTGACCCCCGCCGAGTCCAGGCCCACTCCTCTACCCCTTCCTCTCATTCCTTCTCCTCAACCGCCAACGCCGTTTCCAGCCCCCCTCTCACTCCTCCCCACCCATAGTCCTTGCCTTCTCCCAATTCCACCATCCCTCCTCCCCCCCCAACCTGTCCTATTATCCTCCTCCCCATCACCCCTCGCCCTCCCTTCCACCCCATTCCCTCAACTACCTCTCCTAGACCATCCCTCATTCCTTCCCCGCCCAACCTTCTTCAGTCAGTTTCCTCAGCGCTCCCCAACCCATCTCCCCCCACCCCCTACCCAACCTCAGCATCTCAATCCCCTTCCCGTCTCACCTCCAAGGTCCTCTAAAACCTATTTTCTCTGTTGGAATTTAAAGTCAAATCGGGCGCATGCAAATATATTGCCAAACTTCTCGCCTGACCTGCTGAAGATAACCGAGTGCTTTCAATGCGAATCCCGGACTTCGGCAACAACAAACGCCCTGAGCGGGAGAGGAACTTGGTAACTCTGGAGACAAACTTGGAACATCGCAGAAATTACAAGTAAACGGCAAGCTTACCATACCCGTGGGAACTCGGTTCAAACACTTGAACATCAACTTGGAATCTCGTACACAACCACGAGTCTGTCAGTCGGGGTCACTCGTGGGTCAACTCGCACCGTGCAACAGGGCTATAAGGGTGCATTAAATTGAAAGTAGCTGACCAAATATAAAGTGGTGCAAATAGATCTAAAAATAGCATTTCAATCTGGAAAAATAGATTACTATTGGATTCAAAGCACAGGAAAAAAAAAATCAGTATTTTTGTACCTGGAGAAAAGAATGCAAGAATGCTAACAACTCGGCAGCGGCTAACACTGCTGTCCCCAAGTATCTGATCTATAATTAATACCATGATTGCATTAAAAATTTGCTTAATCCTGGAATTCCACTTCCACTTCATTTCCAAGTACTTTGGTGTCATTTCAATCTATTCCAATACAAAGTGCCATTGTTGCATTAAAATCCTGGAACTATAATGTATCGTACATGTTACGTTTTTCAGTATTCCGAAACATTGAGGACAGTTTATAAATTTTATGCAGCTTTGTGCTGAAATGGTTTGAAATGTCCAAACATGCTTTGTAGTGAGGAATTTGAATTTGGAGTTTCAGGAAGCAGCAAAATAGATGTAATTGATAAGTGTGCCTCCAACTTTATACATTCTGTTCTTTGTTTAAAATCCATTCAAACTGACAACCCCTGATGAACTATTTTAATAATCCACTGTCATAATTGCTGACCTCAGATCTAAAAAATATCTAATTTATACATGTGAAGGTCCATTTCTTCATAATAAGAATGAATTTCTAAATTAAAATCATTATTTTATTTAAAACATTTAACATCCATGTTCTACGGTTCCTGTATATTTAATTAAAATAGTCTTAAAAATCTTATTTTTATTGCTTCGGTTTGTATTTGAAAGTTCTGAAAATTTGATTAGTTTTTTAGTGAGCTTGTTATTACAGTTGTGTCTCCGATACCCAATGGAAGATACTAGGTTGCTAGTCACTTAGATAAAAGGGAAAGTAAATGTCAGAGTGGCCATCTGATATTTCCTGCTGACTACAAATTCAAAGCAGCTATGAATACAGCTCTCATTTGGTTTTCCATGTTACACTCTGTAATTTAGTAAAAGTAAGATGTTGCACATAGTGAAACAGTTTTACAGCCTCAGAATAACCTGAAGCATCGCACAGCCAATGTCTTACAAGAATGAATACATTTTATAGAAGTAATGTGAAACAAAACAGGGCAGTTATTTTATGCTCAGCAATGTCTCAAATACAGCAGTGTTTTAATGACAAAATTATTTGATTAAATTGATGAATGACAAAATTAATGATTAAATTGATTGATGGATGAAAGTTGGTCAGAACCCTGGGGGAACACCTGCATCCTTTAAAAGTATACTGTGGCATATCTTGCATCCACTCGAGGCATTTATAGGATCTCTTGAGACTTCAGACTTGGATACTTCAGACTTGGATACTTTGGTGACATAGTCAAATTTCGTACGGGTTTTGGCTGAATACAATCAAATGAAAATACAATCAATTGAAAATTTTCCTTGTTTGCATTGGTCCACGTGGCTCTTACATGTTCGTAAACCTATGTGTTGAACCATCATGTGAAACAATAACAAATGTTTTCTGATGCAATGTACCCACTGTAAATGGAAACTATACTTCACAGAGGTCAAGAAACGAAAAATGTGAAAAGCTTTGCCCTTTCCGAAATGTGCATTCCCACTGTTTTGAAGAATTAAAATATTGGAAGAAAATATCTTCTATTTCAATCATAAAACATGCAATGATCAATGACCCTTGTACCACGCATGTAATTACCATGGCCTGAGATTCCATTCCTATGTGTCCTGCAGAACAAAAAATTAAGAAATGGCATCATCAACATTAAATAAGATAATGGCTGATCTAATCTTGACCTTGGCTCAACTTTCCTGCCCATTCCCCATAACCCATTACTCACCTTCTCTGTGAATAGTCCACTATTTCGTAGGTAGTATTTTAAAGATTCATAATTTTCTTTGAGAAGATCGTCCTCATCTTATAATGGTGATTCATTTTCCGGAAGGTATGCCTCAGTTCTTAATTTATCTCCCAAGGGTGAAGCATCCCTCAGTTTCTACCTTGTCAACCCCCTTAAAACCTTACTTAAGATCACTCTTTCTTCCAAATGCTAATGATGAATAGGCAACACATAATAACTTGTTTCTTATGAGATTACCTTATTAATCATTGGAATCTACGTAATTACATTTCTCTAAATTGCTTCCAATGCAAATACATCCCTCCATAAATAAAGAGATCAAAATTATGTACAATTTACCAACTGTAGTCTCACTGCAGTCCTCAGAAGTTGGGCAAAGTCTTCTTTGCTTTTGTGCTACCTTTGCAATATGGTTAGCATTGAACTAGTTTTCCTTGTTACTTGTGCCTGCGTACTAACTTTTCATTTAGAGGTATTGAGCCATGCAGCACAGAAACAAGCACTTCGGCTCAACTCTACCATGCCAACCAAGATGCACCACCCAAGCTAAACCCACTTTCTCATATTTGGCCCCGATCCCTCTAAAACTTTCCTATCCATGTACCTGCCCAAATGTCTTTTAAATATTGTTATTGTACTTTCCTTAACAACTAATTTGGCAGCTTGTTCTATATACCCACCACCCTCTGAATGGAAAAAAGTTGTCCCTCAAGTTCCTTTTAAATCTTGGCACCCTCACCTTAAACCTATGCCTGTTAGTTCTTGATATCCCTACCCTGGAAAAACACTGTGCATTCACCCTATTTCCCTCATGATTTTATATACCTCTATAAGATCACCAAGCTACCTCAAGTGCTGCAAAGAATAAAGTTCTAACCTGTCCAACCTCTCCCTATAGCTTAAGCCCTCTAGTCCCGATTACATCCTTATAATTTTTTTTCTGTATGCTTTCTAACTTAACTATCCTTCCTACAGCAAGGTGATTAAAACTGAACACGATATTCACTGTCTTGTTCAACTCAAACATTATGTCCCAACTTCTGTAATCAATTTCCCGGCTCATGAAGGCCAATATAGCAAAAACCACCTTCACCACCCTCTATACCAGGATGCCACTTTAAAGGAGGCACTTTAAGTCCCTCTGTTCGACAATGCTCGCCAGTGCCCTACCATTTGTTTCTCCTTGGTTGACTTCCCAAAATGTAACACCTCACACTTATCTGCATTAAACTCCTTTAGCTATACCTCGACCCACTTGCCCAGCTGAACAAGATCCTGCTGTCATTCTTGATATCCTCCTTCCCTGTCAATGACACCATCTGCTTTAGTGTTATCAGCAAGCATATTGATATATTGATCATGCCTTGTACATTCTCATCCAATGTTCATATGGATGACAAACAGCAATGAGCCCAGAACCGATCGCTGCGATGCACCACTCGTAACAGACCAGTCCGTAAAACTCCCTCCACCACAGCCCTCTGCTCCTGACAATGAAAACATTTCTGTATCTAGTTAGGTTTCCTTGGATTCCATGCCATCTAACCTTCCAGAACAGCCTGCCATGCGGAACCTTATCAAAGGCCTTGCTGGAGACCATATAGACAATGTCTATGGCCATGCCTACATCAATCTTCTTGGTTACTTCTTCAAAAATGAGAACACACATTGCTCTGCACAGCAGTGTTTTGCAGTCTTTCTCCATTATCTAACATTCTGCATTTTAGTTCTTCCTGCCAAACTGCAAAACCTTGCATTTTCTTATCTTGTTCGTCATCTGGCACCCACAGCCCCATGTTTTCTTCCCAAGACACAACAGCATCCTCACTGTCACAGTTTTTTCTAAATTGAATTGAATTCTAAAAGTTTCAATTCCTTAGATATACAGACACAAGAGTACTAAAATCCTTCATATTCGAGCTCTTGATTACTTAGTAATTCCTTCATTCTTGTTATTCTCCATCACATTCAAAGTTATTTCAGAAACATATTAAATTTTAAGCATTTTACTCCTGTCCTTGAAACTAAATGAGCAAAGTGATGAGAAGAGCAAACGGGGAATAAAGATGATTATACTTTGGTTATTATTCGAGCAATGTTGACATTTTTATCAAATCATACATTGCTCGTCTGTCTCTTTATCTTGAGTTCATGCACTTCCATCTACATATTTTAAATGCTAGAACAGTAACATTGTCGGAGTGATTTGTTTGATGTTGCACAACTGATTTAATAACTGTACAAACCTTTAATAACTGTACACACATTATACATTATCCAGGATTCCCATATTCCCTGTAGGAAAGGTCCAGTTTTTAATCTGGCAACTGTTTATTGTGATACATGTGAAATAAGCTTACCTTGAGGAAAAACTGCAAGCACATATGCCCATTTTGTCATCTTGTGTTACAGCCTACAACTTCCTGACCAAGAACCTTAAGCCATTGTGATTTTGTCCCAACATGAGTACATGAAAAGCCCTCCTAGAAGTCTGGGACAGTATGTTATTGTGACTATAGCAGTTCAATGAGAATGAGATTGTGAGAGTGGAGAGTGGAGACTAGTAGCGGTGAACAATAAAAAGGGTAATCTTTGCTGTGAATCGGGTTCAATCAATGAAACTATACATTTGTTCCTTTATTTTAGGAAATAAAATAACAGATTGAAAAGTTTAATTACAGTTGTGTGAGATGTTGGTATGCAGATAAATCTCAGCGTCCAAAATGCAGAATGTTAGCCAAAAGGAGCAAAATCGAATCAAGTAGGCAACGTAAATGAAGACACAAAGTGCTGGAGTAACTTAGCAGATCAAGTAGCAACCGATGCTGCCTGACCCGCCCAGTTACTTGTGTCTTTTTTCTTGTAAACCAGCATCGACAGTTCCTTATTTCTACATTAGACAAAGTGCATGTTGAGTTTTACTGCAAGGACATGCAGTACATGAAGGAGGGCTTGGGCCAGGTAACCATGCTCTAACCCAAATCCATTTATCAGACATTGACACATTTGATCCTTTACAATAGTTGTTATGGGATATGTGTTATTGTCCTAAATGTGCCATTAACTTTTTTGTTTTAACACTGATCTAACCGTAGATCTAAAAGGAAATAGTATTGCTTGCAATCACTCAAATTATTTTTGCAGCATGCTTTTTGCCTTGTCCAAGAATACATATTCTGTGTATTGCCTTGTACGTGACAGGATTATTTGGAACTGATTTACTTCCCTAATCAGCTTTTATTTCTTTAAACCAAATCTCTCCTATTCCCATATATAGTAAGAAGTTTGTATTTATTTTTAAAGCATGCATCCATAAAATTAATCCCCTTCATCCCCACAAAGTGAAAACAATTTATATTTGAAACAGGTCTTGCAGGACTAAGCAGCCCAATAAAAATTTAGATCTTTTTTTTTTTGTTC
Organism: Okamejei kenojei; assembly: GCA_035221665.1. NCBI lineage: Eukaryota > Metazoa > Chordata > Chondrichthyes > Rajiformes > Rajidae > Okamejei > Okamejei kenojei. Next base: position 67,948,648 of record CM069139.1, read on the forward strand.
GGCCAACCTTTCCATTCCATGACCAGTTGGTTGAAGCAATCTTGCAAATGTATTTAGAATTATGTGCAGGTAAGAAAACTTGACAATAGCCATTGAAAATTAATCAATTTATTAAGATTATTTTAATAAATAGAAATTAGGGCATTCAATTTGGAACTTAATGCCAATCTGGCATAATTGATTTAGTCTGAGGAGGGAGTTGAAAGAGCAATAGGCAACTGCAGCCAAGGAGATGTCCAACTCTTTGCAAGGAAATAAAGGTACTTTCAAACTAAAGGTTTGGCAATATCTTTCCAGTCACAGCAATTTATCAAATTGTTGAACTTTTGCTATTTCTAAATCAATGTTTTTATGGAGGATGGTATTGCTGCTTTTTGAATTAATTTTGGACTGTTAATTATTGGACTCTTAAAACCCAAGGGACATTCATTGCCTTTAAATTGTAAATTATTATGACATTGTAGTCCTTTTTGAAATCAGTGTTTTATTTGGAACAAATCAGAAGGACAACATCTTAATTGTATTATATAGAGACTTCCGTTAACATGATCTATTTCCACATGTAGAACTGTTATTTCTTGCTAATCCTGCAGTAATTAATGTACAATTTAATCCTTCAGAGTGTGCTGCTTGGAACATTCAGGCCATCGTTACACTATCTGCTACAAACAAAATAACACATGAAGTATTTTTATCTGATTAAAAGGCATTACTCATATTTTGTTTACAGTTTATGACTTCATATAGTCTCCAATATAAATGAATTCCTTTCCTACCTATATAATTCTGCTTTTTTTCTGGTTTATATAACTATATTACATGAATTTCATTGCAATATTGTAATGCACCCAGACTGTTGCTTATTATTGGTTATTAATTCGGTGTTTCAGGTAATCTAGCTACTTCACACAGGCCTATAAATTAAGATTTCTTGCTTTTAAAATTTGTCCTATTTTTAGGTGTCCATTTCATAATATAAGCATAACATTGTACATTTCTCTATCCACAATCTTATCATCCTCTTTGCACCATTAATCTCACTGCTGTCCTGTCTCTTTTCCTTGAAAGCTTTGATCCTTTAATGTTATCAACTTTTTAAATGGAAATATACATCTGAACAATGCGGAGTAAAATGACAATGTATGAGGAAAACTTAGAGGTTGCCTTTACGTATTACGTATTATGCCTTTCATGCTCTTGTGATGCCTCGAAGATCCTTGAAGACAGTTACCTTTTCTCTTATTTTTATACAATCCCACAAGATTAAGGATGACTATTAAAGTACACACTGTAAACTGCCAGGTTCCATAAACGGTGGTACAATAAATTAATCTGCTGCGATGGGAAGGGCTGATTGCTGATCCAAATGGTGGTGTAAACCTCCATTCACGGTAAATAGATTTGTTTACTTCTGACAAATGGCATATTCAGTAGTGTAGCATTTCCTCAGTATTTAGTGAATTATTAGTCAAAGATGTGAGCTCTTCTGGGGAGAAACCTGTTTCTAAATTTTATCATGAAATACCTTATCAGGTCATAGACCAATTGTGCAGTGAAAGAACATTTGTTGGAGGACACGTGTGCATTTGTTAAGTAATTATCCAGTCCATTGAGTTCCAAATGGACTGAATATTCATTTTTTAGCAAATGTATTATTCACATTATTTCTTGTTTTCTTTTTTCCCATTATTTTACTAAGGTGCCTTGGTGCAACACATATAGTCCTTGGCTCCAGCCCATGAGACAGTTTCACCTGGTATACAGTGCCCTCCATAATGTTTGGGACAAAGACCCATCATTTATTTATTTGACTCTGTACTCCACAATTTGAGATTTGTAATAGGAAAATATCACGTGATTAAAGTGCACATTGTCAGGTTTTAATAAAGGCCATTTTTATACATTTTGATTTCACCATGTAGAAGGTACACCAATCCCCCCCATATCAGGGCACCATAATGTTTGGGACACAGCAATGTAATGTAAATGAAAGTAGTCATGTTTGGTATTTTGATGCATATTCTTTGCATGCAATGACTGCTTGAAGTCTGCAATTCATGGACATCACCAGTTGCTGGGTGTCTTCTCTGGTGATGCTGTGCCAGACCTGTATTGCAGCCATCTTTAGTTTATGCTTGCTTTGGGGATGGTCCCCTCCAGTTTTCTCTTCAGCATATAAAAGGCATGCTCAGTTGGGTTTAGATCAGGTGATTGACTTGGCCACTCCAGAATTGACCATTTTTTTGCTTTGGAAAACTCCTTTGTTGCTCTAACAGCATGTTTGGGATTATTGTCTTGCTGTAGAATGGACCACCAGCCAATGAGTTTTTAAGCATTTGTTTGAACTTGAGCACATATGATGTGCCTATACACTTCAGAATTCATTATGTTACTACCATCAGCTTTTGTATCATCAATGAAGATAAGTGAGCCTGTACCTTCAGCAGCCATACATGCCCAGGCCATAACACCCCCCCCCCCCCCCCCCCCCCCGTAAAAATTAAAAATCAAAATAAGTAACAATTCAATTTGCCCAAGGCTTACAAATCTCCTTCATTTTGAATTACTGAATGGTTGGGGGGTGGAGGATGACGGCAGGTGGAGAGATGGTGGGAATTTAACAGTATTTAAAAACATATAACACCAATAGATTTACCTACCACATTGTTGGTACAAGAATTCCAATCTTCTCTCTTTGTTTTCTGAGATACTCTTAAGATAATGACAATCCATATTTGAAAAACCCGCCAAGAAACCTGCACTGCGCATGTGCTGTAGGCTGCTGCGCATGCGCAGTACTGCAAAGGCAGAATTTCAGCTGCCTTCAGCTCCCCTTGAAATTGACGACTTGAAGCAGTGCCGACAGCATGTCAGCTGCACAGACTTTCGTGTGTTGCAAGTACTGTGCATGAAAGGCACGGAGAATTATGCCTACCTAAAAGATCAATCTCTTAGATAGGCATAATTCTCCCATGCCTTTAATATTTATATTTAATAATTACCATTTTATAATATTAGTCAGGGTGGGCAGTGCCTACCTTGCCTACCCTGACGGCACGTGCCTGCTACCTGTGTATGGCCAGAGATGCAGATGCAGAATAAAAGTTTCCCGAAACTCATAAGAGTCATTTTGTTTTGTTTCTCTCACTATGTTTTGCAATGGCAAATTGATCCCAAAGCTGGCTTCTGACCAGTATGTCCCAGTGTAGCATTGACGGTTAATTAAGCCCTATCCATGGCTTGCCAGCTGTCCATAAAAACAAAAAACAAATAACTAACAAACATTCAAGAATAAATTATCAAAAATTAAAATATATGAATTACTAAAATCATTTAAAAATTAACATTCTAAAATAACTTGAGCCTTTGAAACGCCTGAACAGCTTGAAACCCAATGGAAAGAATGTGTTCTCTGAAATTCTTTCCTACTCGTCTCCCTGAGTAGTTCTTCTCCATCAGCATGAATGGAGCTGCTGAGCCTTGCCAGATCTTGTGTGGGGGAAGGAACTTCAGACACTGATTTAAACCGAAGATAGACACAAAATGGTGGAGAAACTCGGCAGGGCAGGCAGCATCTCTGGATAGAAGGAATGTGTTGACATTTCGGGTCGAGACCCTTCTTCAACTTGGTCCACATCACCCAAACATCCGAATAGTTGGAGTGCCAGCAATGAAGACTTCTCTGGAAGTTCGAAGCTCTTGAGATGCTACAAGGGTCCTCAGTTGGGGATTGTCAGTCTGCTGCTCTTTGCAAGATTATTGCACCACTGTTATTGTGATCCTTACACTTCACCAGATGGATCTTTTTTGCTTGTATAATTTCAATGCATACATGTGTGGAATAATGGGCTTTCCTCCTGAGTGACGCTGTACCATGAGCTACTTGGCTGAATGCCTTTCCGTCAACAGTCTGTTCAGTGCAGGAGTACCATACAGCTGAGTCCGAAAGTCAAATTCTGAAGTTGTTGGAAACCTGAAATAAAACATAGAATGCTGGAAATGCTCAATATGTCAGGCAAGGTCATGAGGGAGAAACGGAATTAACATTTTGGGTCACTGGTCATTTTTTAAAATCTGGAAAAGGTGAGAGATGAAGAAAACATTTATGTTGCAGAGGAATGGGGAGGGATAGAGAGAATGAAGGGTGAGATCTGATATCGTTGAGGTGGCAAAGTAACAGAGAATTACTGGAACCAAATGAAAGAGTGATAAAGGTCTAAGGAGTAAGAAAAAGGTCAGGATGGATGAGGAGACAAATGTTTGAAATTGTCAGTAGAAATGAGAAAACAAAAATGAAAGCTGATGTTTGGAAATCTAACAGCTGGGAATGCAGCTATTTAAATTTTATGAAATAGTTGTTACATTTTGATGACTGTCATATGCTGAATTAGGTGAGTTTGAAGAATTAATGTGATGGAATAATAGAAGGTGAGTTTGAAGAATTAATGTGATGGGTAACTGGAAACATAAGACTATCCGTCGACTGAGCAAAGGTGTTTTGTAAAGTGGTGAGGCAGGAGACCAGGAGTTGCGCTTACAATATCGGGAGAGTTAAATGTGATTATATTATAAATGTGTTTGGGTGCTTTATGATCCAAATTGATTTAGTGGACCATAGAGATTGTATGACGATAATTTTATCATCATTACACTGGCTGATAGAACCTTTGCATTTGTTTCTTTTCTAATAATCCCATTTTACTTATCCTCATCCTTCTTGGAACTGGTTTATTTTGATTTAATCTAGCTGGATTACAAGATTTTTGATAATAGGAATGATAGCAAAACATTAAATGTGAACTGTTTGTACTCATGCTTTCCAGTGTGGAATGTTGAAGAATGTGTTTGAGAAACATGTTTCTTGTTGGTAAAGAAAATTGTTTCCTGAAGCATCAAAGTTAGTTGTGTAAAGTCAGCTAAGTGTGCTCTCAATAGGCGTTGAACCTGGCAGTACTTTGGTCCATGTGATTTTGTGGAACACTATGTGTTAAGTTATAAGTTCTCATCACTCAGTGCTTGTACAGATGTAATTTTTTTTTCGGTCAACTGAAGGAAAATACAGTCAGTCACATTTTGCAAGATGGTGAATATCATTTTAGTCAGGGCTTGGGGCAAATCATCTCAGTGAAGAATTCCAAAATGAACATATCGTCTAACAGATACAATTAACGGAACTAACCTTTGAGAGCTGATGTCAAAAAGATGCTCCACTTTTAATCTCCTGCCTCGTCTTGAGCTTCTTCCGATGCTTAGCTTAAATCAGAGAGAAAGTCGACACCATCAACTTTGAAAGTTCAGTATATCTAAGCAGTAGTTTGTCCACAGAAAGTTTGTGTTTAACTTACTCATTTCACATTACCTCTCCATAACTTCATATTATGAAGTTATTCTTTGGGATTAGTTGACAAGAAAATATTTTATCCAAAATGTAATAGTAAAATGAAGTGTTGGAGTTAGGTGTAGACTTGAGGAAGTTTCAGTATTCACAATCCCAATTTCAATTTTACACATTAAAGCTATAAGTGAAGGTCCGACGAGTTGCCATTTGGATTTTCTCATCTTGGGCACGATGAAATTATCATGGGGGGTAGACATCTGTCAAAAACATTTCTCCAGGCATCTTTATCATTGTCATTTTCTCCATTGTCATCAGTTGTTTTCTAAATACTAAAGGAAGGAACAATTCCTTCTAGTCTATTCCAAATAGTTTATTTCAAGCTGATGGAGAAATGTGCAGGGAAGTTTAATCAGAAGCGGTACATGTTTTGATGAAGATTGTTTTATGTTACCGCCTTGCTCGATGGATAGAATTTTGGGATGCTGGGAAGAAATGCTATTTTGTATGGACTTCTTTACAAATGATTGGGAGAAAATAGAGCACTTTATCTCTATCTTGCGATGATATGTCAACAACTGTAAATCAAACATGAATGGATAAATTAATCAGGATAGTAACTACATTTTCAAATTTAATTTTTTGCCATTTGTGACGAGATGGTAAAAATGATGCTATATTGTGATGTTGTGCCTCAAGAACTAATCTCTTCAAATGCCAATTGTATGCACAGGCAAGTGGAATTCTGTTAGCGCTAATTTTATATCCTGTACAAATAACTGGCATAACCAGATGGATTTTTTAAAAACTGACTTATGTTTTCACAGAACACTCAAACTATTTTGGGGTGGATGAAAATTTGGGTCCTGTGGCAGTGAGCATTAGACGGGAAAAATTGGAGGACAGTAAAGAGCATGGACCTCAGTATAACTACCGAATCATCCTGAGAACAAGTGAGGTGAGAGAAGTGAAACTGTTTGTTATTAACTGAAGAGATGGTTCTATTGCATGCATTTAAAATTGTTCACCGCGAATGCTAAACAAAAGGGATACATACGTGTTCTCTAATTGCAAAAAAACTGGAAACGGAAAACCTCAATAAATATTATCTTCCAAGTACCTCGCATATATCTCGTTGTAGCTTATTAATTTTACATCTCACATGTCTCAGATATCTTGAAGGATGCCTTGTGTAATGATTTGTAGTGCCTATTTTCTCATATGAGGTAGTGGTGGTGGGGTGGGGGGAGAATTAGGTGATAATAGAAAGATTTAATAGGAGCCCGAGGAGTAACTTTTTCACACATAGTTTGGTCGGAATATAGTATGAGCAGCCACACGCTGTGGTTGAGGTGGGTACTATAACAACACTGTACTACAACAACATTTAAAACACATTTGGATGGTGCATGGATAGGAAAGCCTGATCAATATATGGGTCAAATGCACACATATGGGAGTAGCCCAGATGAAAATCATAATTGGCAAGGAGGAGTTGGGTTGTGTAGCTTGTTTCCATGCTGTATAACTGTAGAAGATCAATCTAATTTCCGCCCTGAATTGGCAAACAAATAACAGTGACCAACCTTTTTGCTTGAAGGAAGAGATGTTGGCTGGACATTGCTGCAAATTCTTTGTTGTTTGTACAAGCAGTGCCGCAAGATTTCTAATGTCATTATAAGGCATTGTATAATCTCTTGGCTAAAAAGACAGCATCTTCAACAGTATAACCAGGGCTATATTTTGAGCAGAAGTGGTGCCAAAGACATCTGAGAGGTATTTAAAATTGTGAAACAAGAAATTATTCCCTAACTGCTCCAGTCTGGATAGAATGTCGTAATCAGAGAATAGAGACTTAGTCCACATCTATCTGACTGAGACAGGTGTGCTGTCAACTATGTCAAGCTGGTAAATGTGTGATTTTAACAACCTGCATCTGACTTCCTGTTCTGGGTGATGGCATTCATCTGGAGCCCAACACCACGGAAATGCGAACAGATTCATCATTGGACAATCACTTGCTTTTTCTGACCAATAATTATAAATGATGAACTAAAACAATGGGAGACTGTCATGCTAGTAAATGTACAGAGATGTCTTCTTTTTCCATTTGGATATGGACAGCAATTTAGATACACACTGCCCCTTTTAACTGGCCCACTACAGCGAAAATGCAAACTCTCATCAATTACCCCTTTAGAAGTTCTGTAAAATGAGGCTGAAAATAAGTTTCAAATTCTCTCCCTTAGTTCAGTGTTGATGACATTTCACAGAGATTTCCGGGCTCAACCCAGTTTACACCAAAAAGGCAACTATGACTGAGAACCATTACTGATTTATACATGTTAAACAAATAATATTTTATACTTAGGAAGTAATTTCTCTGCAGCTTGCAATCGATTTTCCACACTGAAGTGTATTTTTACTATCCCTGGGACTTTTATATGAGAAGTTGCAGTATTTGGTTAGCAAATTGCCTTGCACCTATTGAGTGTGAAAAATTGTATTTGTATTGCACTGTGATAAATCACTGTTCCTGTTTATCATTTACTCTTTATATCTGTCCTGCAGTGAAGAAGCTTTCTAGTGTTACATGTAGTGTGAAAGATTGTAAAGAAATTGAACAATGTGGAAATTAGAATGGTCTGAAGTTGACAATATATTTTCCTAAAATATGTTCAATTAATAATTTTAACACTTAAAGATTTAAGGATTATGTCAGCTTTTAATGACTGTTGCAGGTGAGACAAAATGCATCCTTTCACACGCCACTGAACTCCCTGAAAAGCAGTACTAATTTCTGTTGGAGAAAATTGTGTTGAATAGATTTGTGGATTACAAATTGAGGCAGAATACTGATGTAAGGTGACATTTTTCAGATCGGGGTTTGAGGAAAGTGAAGTGAAAATGTGAAGAAATCAGATATGGAAGCTTGCACATATGGTAGAGTGTTAATGTTTCCATTTTGAGATGGTCCGAAAGTACCTTTGTTAAGTCTACACTTCAAATTGCTGTCTTTTACCATTGGATTTCAAATCTAATCAAATATTTGCATTTTTTTAATAAATAATCAAATGTGTTAACACTCTTGTGACTGCACATTGACTGGGTTTGTCCATGAATCATCAATCATGGCCAATTTGGAATGCAATAAAGATGTTGGATTAATTTGATTGCAGATTAAACACTTCGCATTGAGATTTAAACAGCATTTTGCTTGCTTTAAATCTGGCACAATGGAGTTGATGCATGTGTTGTTAGTTTCATGCCCCTAGGCCAGATACTGCGGTGATGATATGTTCTCATTCAAAGATTCAACGACTCTTTTCATACAATTATTGACATATGTCACATTTATGCCAGTAACAATGATAAGCAGAGGGTGTCATCCCAAGGCTACATTTCCTTGGCAAATAAATGGTTTACTTGGGACAGAATTTCTGAAGCCACCGTTGGCTCTGGGCAGCACTTGGTCTGGAATATCAAAGGTATATCTCATAGTTTATTATTCATTTGTTTAATAAAATGTAATCCATTTCAGTGTTATGGTATAGATTAGAATCTGTGAACTGATCTCTTTACAAACCTTATGAATTGTGAATTTTAATTAGTTTAGTTTAAAGATACAGTGCAAAAACAGGCCGTTTGGCCCACAGAATCTGCTCCAGCCAATGATACTCACACACAAACACCATCTGACACACACAAGGGACCTACGCGGGTGACGGAGAGACCGTGCAAACACGTGCAGACGGCACCCGTAGTCGGGATCAAATTCGGGTCTCTGGTGTTGTAAGACAGCAAATCTACCAATGCACCACCGTGCCGCAGTTTTATTTTTAAGAAACCGAAATGCATTCTTCATAAAATCACACAATAGCTTTCATATGGATTGACGCAACAAACCTCGAGCACAAGTTATTGCTTAATACTTGGGCCAACATTTATCTTCCAACATGGGTTTATATGCAGTTCAGGATACAATAAAGAGCTTGTTTAATTGTTGATTTGTAATAAATCATGCGCGATAAGAAATGCATAAGAAATAGATGCCTGTGAAGCCATATGACTTTCCAAGCCTGCCTTGCCATTCAATACAATCATCTTAGATTTTTTTTACCTCACTGGTAATTTCTGCACTAACCCCATTTTCATTGATTACCTTAATATCCAAAAGCTTATTAATTTTAGTCTTAAATATTCTCAGTCACCACATCTCCACTGTTTAGTTTTGAGATACAGCATAGAAACAGACTCTTTGGTGCCAGCCATCGATCATCTGTATACTAGTTCTTAGTTATCCCACTTTTACATCTTACACACTCGGGGCAATTTACAGAAGCCAATTGATCTGCAAACCTGCACATCTTTGGAATGTGGGAGGAGACCAGAGCACCCGGAGACAACCCATGGGGTCCCAGGGAGAATGTACAAATTTCATACAAATAGCACCTGTAGCCAGGATCGAACCCAGGCCTCTGGCGCTGTGAAGCACTGCTTTGCCGCTATGTCACTGTTCTCTTGAGTAAAGAATTTCAAAGATTCTTTATTAAGAATGATTCTTTATAAAGAGTCATTATTAGCCAGTCCTATTCTTTTAAGATCCCTACATCTAGGTTTTCCAGCCAGTGAAACAATTATCCCTCCATCTATCCTCAAGACCTGTAAGGATTTTATGTATTTCAATAAAATCACCTCTTAGTCACTTGAACCCTTCAACAATATAGGCAAATTTTGTTTAATCTCTGCTCACAAAACAGGCTTCTCATTCCAGGAATCATTTGTGAATAATTGTGTGGTCCCTATATCACAAACACATTTGCAAGGAGTTCCCAGTTAATGCTGCAGAACCTGGACTAAAAAAAATCTGTCCAAAATCCTCGGGTGGTGGGGTTATCCAGTGTGGTAGTGACATAAAATCAATCAGCTATTTTATCTGATTGGGCACTATACTTAACCAGCACTCTGTTGTTGAAGTTGCGCATGCATCTTTTTTTTATAGTAAAGCATTATGTTGCATTTGTAATGTTGATTCAGGTTAATTTATAAATATTCTAACCCCCTTCCCTTAATTTTCAAGCAGGAAGGGAAATTTTGCTGTGTTTTATCTATTGTTTAACTTTATATCCAATTCTAAATTCAACGATGAACAATGCATATGAAAGTAAGCTTTTAATGTTTGTCAGAAATGCAGCCAAGATCATTCAATTTCTTCTTTTTCATCACCGTTCTCAGCTGATATCTTTGATTAGTATTGGTATGGGTTTACTATTGTCACACGTAATGAGATACAGTGAAAAACATTGTGTTCTATCCAGTCAAATCATATCATCTGGATAGTGATACCAAAAGAGTCAGGCATTCTTCAGTGTTTTTATAATAGCTTGTGTGCGCATGTTGGTAGTTTGCACCCTAATGTCTATGTATGGACATTTGTAATAAGATATTTGGTAATGATAAATGGGTCCCTTGTTGATTTTAATATTTTCACTCCTCAAGTGTGGTGCTGATAAATCACCCAACTCATCGCAGACTGAGAATTGAACACTGAACCTGAGTCAATGTAACTCTGAGTAAATAGTCTAAAGCACCGGAATAGACAACAATGTAAAACCTCGTTTGATGATATTTTCCAGCTGACTACATTGCGAGGTTCTGTTTTGGAAGATGCAGTTCCTTCAACAGCCAAGCATGGCACCGCCAGAGGTATACCTATGAAAGAAGTACTTGAATTTGCTGTCCCAGAACTTAGTGTTAATTGCCTGAGACTGGGACTGAATACTCCTAAAGTTACAGATCAACTCGTGAAATTAGATGAACAAGGAGTGAGTATTACTTTGTTCAATCTTGCTTTCTTTATGATGTTTTTATTCTACATCCTAGCCTACGAAGGGGGGAGGGTTTTATGCTCACTTGCCCACTTGCCATAGGTGCTTCACTGAAAAGCATATCTAGGCGATTTGGGGTTTTAATGAGATGAATGATGTATCACCTTTTTTAAGTTTGCATTGATTAGAGCATGTCAGTAGACAATAGGTGCAGGAGTAGGTGATTTGGCCCTTCGAACCAGCACCACCATTCAATGTGATCATGGCTGATTATCCCCAATCAGTACCCCGTTCCTGCCTTCTCCCCATATCCCCTGACTCCGCTTTCTTTAAGAGCCCTATCTAGCTCTCTCTAGAAAGTATCCAGAGAACCGGCCTCCACCACCCTCTAAGGCAGAGAATTCCACAGACTCACAACTCTCTGTGTGAAAAAGTGTTTCCTCATCTCTGTTCTAAATGGCTTGCCCTTTATTCTTAAACTGTGGCCCTTGGTTTTGGACTCCCCCAATATCGGGAACATGCTTCCTGCCTCTAGCGTGTCCAAACCCTTAATAATCTTATATGTTTCAATAAGATTCCCTCTCATCCTAAATTGCAGAGTATACAAGCCTCGCCGCTCCATTCTCTCAGTATCTGACAGTCCCGCCATCCCAGGAATTAACTTTGTAAACCTACGCTGCACTCTCTCAATAGCAAGTATGCCCTTCCTAAAATTAGGAGCCCAGAACTGCAAACAATATTCCAGGTGTGGTCTAACTAGGGCCCTTTCCAATGCAGAAGGACCTCTTTGCTCCTATACCTAACTCCTCTTGTTATGAAGGACAACATGCCATTCGATTTTTTTCACTGCCTGCGGTACCTGCATGCTTACTTTCATTGACTGATGAACAAGAACCCCCAGATCCCGTTGTACTTCCCGTGTTCCCATCTTGACACCATGTAGATAATAATCTGCCTTCCTGTTTTTGCCAACAAAGTGGATAACCTCACTTTTATCCACATTAACCTGCATCTGCCATGCATCTGCCCACTCACCCAACCTGTCCAAGTCACCCTGCATTCTCATAGCATCCCCCTCACAGTTCACACTGCCACCCAGCTTAGTGTCATCTGCAAATTTGCTAAAGTTAGTTTGAATCCCTTCATCTAAATAATTGATGTATATTGTAAATATACATTTACAACAGTGTCTGTTGTAAAGAACCATAAAAAGAACCATTAAAGAACCAGAAGTATATGCAGCTAAAATCTGGGATTTTACTTCAACTGACTTATTACAGCCTGCATGTGGATGTGATTGTAGACTGCAAATAATCTCATGATGTCAGTTATATTTTTTCATTTGATGCAACAATCTTGCTTATCTTTCTCAGTAAATCACACTCCTTGCATGCTTACTGGTGTTTAGGATCACTTAGTTCTGTTAAGTGCCTGATATAACTTACAAACATCCAGAGCTACTTGTACATTGAGTGAATGAGGACCCAGGAGATACAGTGCCCTCCATAATGTTTGGAACAAAGATTGCGCTTCATGGTCAGCGCCTACTCATTGAGTCTTAATTCCTTCTCTCCAGAGATGCTGCCTGTTGCACTGAGTTACTCCAATATTTTGTGTCTACCATTAAGTCTAAGGACCTGTTTCTATGTTATGCTCCTCTAAGGATGGTCACAAAATTCTGCTGGAGACTTTTCATGTGTTATCTAGATTATTCCTTTTCTGGAAATGTTGATGTTGATACTAAGTTCCTGATGCATTTTATTTCCCTTCAACCATCTTAATGTGAAAATTGCCAAGTTTTTTATCATTGTAAAAAGTGCTAGGCCATCCAGATTCAACTGGACTTTAGCCCCGCTACTGAAGTATTGAAATTGCAGCCCATAAGTTGCTTCCACACAAATGTCTACATTTATCCTTGGGCCTGAATCGGTAAAGTTTCATTGCTGTCATCTTTTTTCTTGATAGTAACTGTGTTATAACCATATAACCATATAACAATTACAGCACGGAAACAGGCCCTCTCGGCCCTTCCAGTCCGTGCCGACCATTTGTTTTCCCCTAGTCCCATCTACCTGCACTCAGACCATACCCCTCCATTCCCTTCACGTCCATATACCTATCCACTTTACTCTTAAATGCTAAAATCGATCCTGCCTCCACCACTTCTGCTGGAAGCTCATTCCACACAGCCACCACCCTCTGAGTTATGACATTAGCAAAAATGTTTTGATCATCAGATACTTTCGTTAAACCTACATAATGCAATCTGCCAAAACAGAGAGTGATGAATTTGATGCCTTAGCGGATCCTTTACTTGTTCGGTAATCCGGATGGCTAGGTCTCCACATATTAAAAGAAAATCAGTGTTCAAAATTGGCTCTTCTCTTGGAGAAGTGGTATTGATTTATTTATTTAAAGAAATGACCATGAAGTTACAAGAAATCAACTGGATTATGAATACCATCAAGGAAGGAACTTCTCTGTCCTTTCCTGACTGGCCTTCACTGGATGCCAGTACTGTTGCTCAAAAACACAATGCTTTAGGTAAATGGGTTTGCTGGAATTTGTGCTATTTGTCTTTCTCTGGAGAAGTCAAAATAGTTTTCAAATAAATGGTGGTATAAAAACTATAGCTAGACGTTATCGGAATTGCAATGCCATTTGGTTGATACCCAATGTAGCCAAATAATTGATGCTTCAACAATCATTTAAGCAGCCACTGTGATCTGATTAAATTGTAACCCATTTTCTATTCCAACAGCTTAGTTTCCAACACAAAGTGGGTGTCATGTACTGTAAAGCCGGTCAGAGCACAGAAGAGGAGATGTACAACAATGAAGTGGCTGGTCAGGCATTTGAAGAGTTTCTCCAAGTGCTGGGGGACAAAGTTCGTCTCAAGGGCTTTGATAAGTACCGAGCACAGCTGGATACAAAAAGTAAGAGGATTTGTGAGAATATGTGATTGATTAGATTGATTGGTATGGGCTCAGAGTGCTGTCTTTTGCATCCCTCCACAATGTTCTTCCTTTTCCTCTCTTCTAAAGCCAATGTTTAATGATTATGTTGAATGCACGGAAACATGCTAGGATCCGTCTGCAGATCAAGCAGCATCTACGAGATGAAAAACTGAATTAATGTTTCAGGTCCAAGACCCTTCAGTAGTTTCTGCTGATCTTCGAGGTCTGCAGTTCCTTTTGTTTTCATCACCCCGTGGATATTAGCAGCTATCAGAATCTCATTTTGGCAGTTCCCCTGTGAGAGCGACGTTAGAAAATGAATGTCAGTGGGCTCTGTGGGAGCAAAGAAACAAAACCATTTATTTTACATAATCTAGAAGTTTGTCCAGGTGAGACATTTAGCGGGAGTGCCTGAAAGGACTGTGAATTCAGCAGATGACATATATAGAGTCACAGAGCATGGAATCCAGACCTTTGGCTCAACTCGCCCATACCCCATCAAAGCTAATTTTATTTGTGCATGCCTGCTTGTTGAAACTTCAGAGTCCTTTTTGAAATTTGGGGTGTATAGCCTGTTACTGCTCTAGTGCAGGTTGCCATGATTTTGGGAAACCGGGCAAACGAAAGGAAGCAAGAAAGGTAGATCCATGAAGTAAGTATCTTTTTGCCGTGACTTGCTCACTCCCTAAACACTCTACTTTCTACCTCTTTGGATTACTATCTACCTCATTGATGTCCCTCGGACTATCCTTGATCGGACTTTGCTGGCTTTACCTTGTGCTAAACATTATTCCCTTATCATGTATCTATACACTGTAAATTGATCGATTGTAATCATGTGTAGTCTTTCTGCTGACTGGTTAGCATGCAACAAAAGCTTTTCACTGTACCTCGGTACACGGGACAATAAACTAAAGTAAACTAAACTCTGAAAACATCCCTGTATTTCCTTTAGTGAATTCCCCAGGGTGGGAGATTGCACCCTTCACGTGGTCCGCTCTGTTCCGACGAATGCAATCAACCTGATGTGCACAATCAAATAAGATCAAATAGAACAAGTTGTCTTACAACTTTAGGCTGTACATGCCATACGCAAGAAGAAGAAGTGAATTCCCCAACTATGCTTTTCTCTTCAACTCCAAATAACACTCAACATGCTTCCTTGGCGTTGGCTTTGCTGGACCATTATGCTGATGGCAGTCAATCCTATTAGTCAAATTGGGCTCCTGATTGGCAGAAACAGAACAGAGCATTTGTACAGGTTGATTAGTACAGGTGTCAGAGATTATGGGGAGAAGGCAGGAGAATGAGGTTAGGAGGGAGGGATAGATCAGCCATGATGAATGGCGGGTACACAAAAAGCTGGAGAAACTCAGCGGGTGCAGCTTGATCGGCCAAAAGGCCTAATTCTACTCCTATCACTTTTTGACATTATGAACATTTTCTGCTTTTGTTGCAGATCATCTTTGCTTGTTACTCCATGCGATGTAATCACTGGTTCACAATTTTTTGTCAAAATGCAATTCATTGTGGTTTTCATGAGGTTTTAGAAAAAATATATAGTTTTACATCGCATTACTTTTACAATGCATGATGTTACAAAACTTAGTGTTCCATTAGATGTATTTTTGTGGTGTGTACAGTCAAGTGTTTATTGTAATCTAATGTACCTGATCTGCTGAATCTTCCTGTTTATACCCACCCAGCTGCTGTTAGAGATCTTTCAACAAAATCCTTTGCCAAAGTATTTGTTGCCAATAAATAATTTCTAACCCATTACTTAATATCTGATCCAATCCTCTTCTCCTCTGCCTCTGTGCTCTATCGTTTGTTGTCTATTATATCTTGCATTCTGCAGGCTGCCATTGCACACCAAGTGAAAAACTAGCTGATTTTGTTATGTAATTGGCTGTCTGTCAGTCATCTTCACTTTTCCAGTAACAGTTGAACTAGTAAGCTCAGGTGTTTCAAAGAAATAAAGACGGTTCCTAAATCCCCTGTTTATCTCCTGTGCTGCTTTCTCATTTTAAAAAAATCATTATTTACCTGTCCTGCACACTTGTCTGTTAGAAATGTATCTAATTGGCCCTTAAAGCTTGGTGTGATGAACACTAATCCCAAGGAACTCGGCTATATTTAACAATCAACGTATTTTGTTACTTATAGCATAAGTACCTTCCCCTTTGTGGGTAGAGAAAGGAGCTCTACCCACATGCTGCTTGAGAAAGGAGCTCTGCACATCTATTCTCCTTCTCAGTGAGTGATGGGTAATTAAATGACTCCCTTTCACTAGATTTTTTTCTTTATTCACTGTAATGAGTTGCTTTTATAAATCTCAGTTGTTTCCCAGCCATCAACTGATCAATTTCCTCACATTCCATTATTTTCCTTACATTCCATTGGCTTTTACATTGGCTAATTTATTTCTCTGCACTTTTCTGAGTGTCTTTATTTTCACAAACCTTGGTTTTGTTTATATTTTAATAACACTTTACTTTTTACTGCTTGGCTCTTTCCCCAGATCTATAGCTTCCTTTCTGTTATGATGCAGTGCATTTTTATGGAATGGTTCTCCCATTTCCAGGAATGCTGCCAATGTCAAAATGAAAACCACCTTCCTGATATTTGCCCTTAGACATATGTTACACTTGTTAATCATCCTTTCTATTTCCCCCCCCCCCCCCCCCGTGTTTCTGCACTAATAATCTGAAATACTCCCAACTTCATGGGTCTGCTGCTACATTTGCTGCCCAATCTTCTCTTGTAGGGTATTGGCTTTTGCCTGTTTTTTTTCCACTTTTGTTTTTATTGCTTTTATGTATACACAAATAAAACACAAATATAACAATAAAACATACAACATTACAATGAAACGTACAACAGTGTAGCTGGGGGTTCAGTTTACAATTAATGATGCAGTATACAAAACTATTTTCATATTAAAACATTTTCCAATAACTTACATTATTGTCTATAAAATTATACAGTGTTGATGTCTTTATTTCTATACCTAATCCATTTTTCCCATTTTCTGTTAAACTCATCTTCTTTCACTCTTAGAGAATATGTCAATATTTCCTGTACTATGTCTAACCATTGTCTAAGTCTGAGTGTGTCCACTGCGAGCCAGTTTCTTGTAATGGCCTTTCTGCCAGCTGTGAGTAGGATTTTAACCAAGTAATGGTCTTCCTTCAGCACCACTGTAGTTATATTACCCAGGTATAAAATGGAACACTTCTTGCAGACTATATATCCTAATACCTCCGTTAATTCTGAATTCACTCTGTCCCAAAATGGTTCTATTTTTGGGCAAATCCAGAAGATATGTGCATGGTTTGCGTCTGTTTGACCACATTGCCTCCAGCATGTTTGCTGCCTTAGAATTTGCTTGCTTTTTAAGTTAGGCGTAATAAAGAAACAAATCAAATTTCTCCAATTAAATTCTCTCCAATTTTGTGAATTGGTGGATGTCTGTAGTGTTACACACATATGATGCCATTCTTCTTCTGAGATTGTAATGTTCAATTCCTTTTCCCACTTAAATTTTACATAAAATGTAGTTTTAGCTTGACATTCCATTAAACTATGATAACGTTTAGAAATAATCCTTAATGTTTTTTGATGATACGCACTATCACTTCTATCACTGGATTCTTTTCTTCTAGTGCCTCCCTTTTTACCTTTTTATTGTAATAATCTCTCAGTTGGAGGTATCTAAACAAGTCTTGGTTCCGAAGTGCAAATCTATCCTTCAAATCTTGAAAACCTCTTAGGTCTCCATTTTCAATAACAGTACAAAATGCAGTCATTCCTTTCTTCGTCCACTCTTTAAATGTTGTGTCATACATCCCTGGTTTAAATTAATTATCCAAAGCTATCCATCTTAAAACTTTTTGTCGTTTATTCAGTTTAAGTTGTCTGGTAAGAGTGAACCAGGTTTCTAAAGTAAATATCGTTATTGGATCGATTATACTCCTGATATGTCCAGGAAGCGCTTTTTCTCCCAAAAGTGTTTGGATGTGGAAGTCAGGGATATATGTCTCAATCTTTTTCCACCTAGCTATATAGCTGTCCTCACACCAATTAATTAGTGGTCGAAGTTGGGCTGCATAGAAATATATCCTAAAATTTGGAAATGCCATTCCACCTTTGTCCTTTGGCAACTGTAGTGTAGTGTATCGAATTCTGGCCTTTCCTCCCCAAATAAATCTAGATATTAATTTATCCCATTCCGTGAATTGTTTTAATGGTACCTCTATTGGCAGAGATTGAAACAAGTACAATAGCCTTGACAAAATATTCATTTTCACCACATTTATCTTACTACTAAAATCCATTGGGTAGGTGGACCATCTTTCTATATCCTTTCTTATGTTTTGGTTGATGTGATTACAATTGGCCCCATATAACATTGATATATTTTTTGTTATATGTACCCCTAGGTATTTGATTGATTTTGAATCCCATTTAATATTATAATTTTGTTTGATTTCTTCTGGAGGACAATTAAATAAGAGGATTTGAGTTTTTGAAATATTCACTTTATATCCTGCATTAAAAAATTAAATGTATCTATGATCCCCATCATCCTTGGAAAGGAGGTGTTTACCTCCGTGAGATACATAATTACATCATCTGCGAAAAGGCCAATTTTATGTTCTGTCTCTGATAGTTACTCTCCTCAGTTCCCCACCTTGACGAATGGCTTGAGCCAATGGTTCAATATATATAGCAAACAGGGTAGGGCTAAGACAACACCCCTGTGGACCACCTTTACCAGAATCTGTCCTAGTCTTTCAGAGATGCTCTCTGCTTATGACGAGTTGTAAAAAGACCAATAGTTTGTGAGGCACTATTCTGCGAGGGGCTATATATATCATTTATGATATGAAATGTTAAGCTTGATGTTTAAACCAGAGGGCCATGATTAGTTGCATATGTTAGTACGAGCAGCTATAGGGACAGGAGGAGGGCAATCCCCAACCACGTGAAAACCTTCTTCCTGACATTGGCCTTTAGACATGCGCTACATTTGCTAATCTTTTTTTTTTCCTCCAGTGTGTCTCCATTAATAAATCTGCTCTTTACTTATGACCAGTGCTGTTAAAACAACAAATTGTGAGGTGATATTCTGCAATATCAGCTGGTATTTAGTTCTGTGTGAGGCTGATATAAATATGCCACTGACGGCTGTGGATGCCAAGCAAATAGATATTTTTAAGGGCTTCGGGGTTATGTGGAGAAGGCAGGAGCATGGTGTTGAGAGAGAAACAGAGATCAGCCATGATTGAACGGCAGAGTTTACTTCATGGGTCGAATGGTTTAATTCTGCTTCTAGAACTTATGAACTTAAGAGGCAATTCAGATCACGAGCTGCAGATTTCCTGACTGCAATAGTGCCTTTAAGCCATTAACATGAATAATTTATGGTTGAAAATTTTAAGCTTGACATTTGAACCAGAGGGCCATCATTAATTGCACGTGTTAGTACGAGCAGCTACAGGGACAAGAGGGGGGCATTCCCCAACCACATCTCCGACCCACATCATCGGGGGATTCACATATATTAACTGATCTCTTCCTTAACATCTCATAAGCTGGATTCTGTCGTCATTAATACTGAGACCTAGTATCAGCCCTGGCAGATTATTTTTCTCCCCTCTTTACTCTTCGGCCTGTTTAACGTCAGTTGTCTCGGTGCTGCCTGTGGATTTTGTCTTTCTCGCCCGTTTGCATATTTCTACAAAGGACAGTCGGAGTTACAACAACCATCCAATGGATCTATTTGTCATACATTCACTATGTTAAATACTCATGAATTATGCATAGCTTTGTGGTGTGACATTTTGTCATGGTATAGATAACAAAACATGCATACATTTGTGAGGTGTTGTAATGTCTTTGACCCAAGCTGCTTTCCAGTAAAGTGCCATGTCTAAAAGGTGGCTCTATCTATCTGTAAGCAACAGTGAATCTATTTATTGATTGCCATTCTTAAAAAAAAAGTGGACGAAGCATAAAAAAGAACAGTCCAATTCAACAGAATTAGATTTATTTTTCATAGAATCATAGAATCAACGAAAATAGATGCAGGAGTAGGCCATTCGGCCCTTCGAGCCTGCACCGCCATTCAATATGATCATGGCTGATCATCCAACTCAGTATCCTGTACCTGCCTTCTCTCCGTACCCCCTGATCCCTTTAGCCACAAGGGCCACATCTAACTCCCTTAAATATAGCCAATGAATTGGCCTCAACTACCTTCTGTGGCAGAGAATTCCACAGACTCACCACTCTCTGTGTGAAAAATGATCTTCTCATCTCGGTCCTAAAAAGACTTCCCCCTTATCCTTAAACTGTGACCCCTTGTTCTGGAGTTCCCCAACATCGGGAACAATCTTCCTGCATCTAGCCTGTCCAACCCCTTAAGAATTTTGTAAGTCTCTATAAGATCCCCCCTCAATCTCCTAAATTCCAGCGAGTACAAGCCGAGTCTATCCAGTCTGGAAGTCCTGCGATCCCAGGAATCAGTCTGATGAACCTTCTCTATACTCCCTCTATGGCAAGAATGTCTTTCCTCAGATTAGGAGACCAAAACTGTATGCAATACTCCAGGTGTGGCCTCACCAAGACCCTGTACAACTGCAGTAGAACCTCCCTGCTGTTGTACTCAAATCCTTTTGCTATGAATGCCAACAGACCATTCGCTTTCTTCACAGCCTGCTGCACCTGCATGCCTACTTTCAATGCCTGGTGTACCATGACACCCCGGTCTCGTTGCATCTTCCTTTTCCTAATCGGCCACCGTTCAAATAATAGTCCACCCTCCTGTTTTTGTCGCCAAAGTGGATAACCTCACATTTATCCACATTATACTACATCTGCCATGCATTTGCCCACTCACCCAACCTATCCGAGTCACCTTGCAGTCACCTAGCATCCTCCTCACAGCTTCGTGTCATCCGCAAACTTGGAGATGTTGCATTCAATTCCCTCATCCAGATCATTAATATATATTGTAAATAGCTTGAGTCCCAGCACTGAGCCTTGAGGTACCCCACTAGTCACTGCCTGCCATTCTGAAAATGACCCGTTTACTCCTACTCTTTGCTTCCTGTCTGCCAGCTAGTTCTCTATCTACATCAACAATGAACCCCCAATACCGTGTGCTTTAAGTTTGAATGCTAGTCTCTTATGTGGTACCTTGTCGAAAGCCTTCTGAAAGTCTAGATATTAAAACATCCACAGGTTCTCCCTTATCCACTACTAGTTACATCCTCGAAAAATTCTATAAGATTCGTCGGACATGATTTACCTTTCATAAATCCATGATGACTTTGTCCAATGATTTCACCACTTTCCAAATGTGCTGCTATCCCATCTTTAATAACTGACTCTAGCATTTTCCCCACTACCGATGTTAGACTAACTGGTCTGTAATTCCCCGTTTTCTCTCTCCCTCCCTTTTTAAAAAGTGGGGTTACATTAGCTACCCTCCAATCCTCAGGAGCTACTCCTGGATCTAAAGAGTTTTGAAAAATTATCACTAATGCATCCACTATTTCTGGGGCAACTTCCTTAAGTGCTCTGGAATGCAGAGTATCTGGCCCTGGGGATTTATCGGCCCTTAATCCATTCAATTTACCTAACACCACTTCCCAGCTAACCTGGATTTCACTCAGTTCCTCCATCTCATTGACCCCCCCCCCCCCCCCCCCCCCCCGGTCCCCTGCTATTTCCGGCAGATTATTTATGTCTTCCTTAGTGAAGACAGAATCAAAGTAGTTATTCAATTGGTCTGCCATGTCTTTGTTCCCCATGATCAATTCACCTGTTTCTGACTGCAAGGGACCTACATTTGTTTTAACTAATCTCTTTCTCTTCACATGTCTATAAAAACGTTTGCAGTCCGTTTTTATGTTCCCTGCCAGTTTTCTTTCATAATCTATTTTCCCTTTCCTAATTAAGCACTTTGTCCTCCTCTGCTGGACTCCGAATTTCTCCCAGTCCTCTGGTAGGCTGCTTTTTCTGGCTAATTTGTATGCTTCATCTTTAGTTTTGATACTGTCCCTGATTTCCCTTGTTATCCACGGATGCGCTACTTTCCCCGATTTATTCTTTTGCCAAACTGGGATGAACAATTATTGTGGTTCATCCATGCAGTCTTTAAATGCCTTCCATTGCATATCCACCGTCAATCCTTTAAGAATCACTTGCCAATCTATCTTGGCCAATTCACGTCTCATACCCTCAAAGTTTCCTTTCTTTAAGTTCAGAACCCTTGTTTCTGAATTAACAATGTCACTCTCCATCCTAATGAAGAACTCAACCATATTATGGTCACTCTTGTTCAAGGGGTCACGCACAACAAGACTGCTAACTAACCCTTCCTCATTACTCAGTATCCAGTCTAGAATAGCCTGCTATCTCGTTGGTTCCTCTCCTTTAAAGTAGCTTCTAAAATCTGGGAGACAATAAAAGGTCTTTGATAAATAGTTTGCTCGGATATAAATATGTCATTATTGATAGTGCAATCAGGCCTAACTTAAAAAAGATAGCAGATGTTTCTTTGAGCCAAACTGTTTACAGAATTTACAATTGAATAACGTCCGAACGAGATGATTCAAGTTCAGAAAATTTTGCTGAGTAATTCTATTGTAACAAGTGATGAAAATAAGAAACAGATAGTAATGTCCAATAATAATTTATTCCAAACCCCACAAGAGAATTTCACATACTCATTAAAAACAAAACAGTTGAAAGAACAAAAGTGCCAAATTTTAGGCAGTAGAGCATTCCTAATCAAGGAAGTAAAGGGGCTGTCCCACTTGGGCGACCTAATTGGCGAGTTGAGAAAGTTTGAAAAAATGTCTTGTGGAAGACCTCCTTCGACTATGTTGAAGACCTCCTTCGACCTCCTTCAACTATGTTGACGTCCAGCTTCGACTAGCTACAACTAACTTTAGCAACGTTACACAATTTTGAGATTTTAAAAATCAAGTCTGCAATTTTTCCCATCAGATAAAGCATAAAAAGAAGTTTAATTTGACACTTAATTCACTTTCATATCTTCAGTATTAAAAAAGTTATGGCCCTTTTTATACTCGGAAATTAGCAACTTGTTTCCTATTGCTTTTCTATTGACTTAACACAAGAGTTGTGATCGAGGATAGTCAAAAGCCCATAACTTTCTTAAAAATTAAGAGAACTGAAAGAAAATTTCAGTTATTATAGATTGAAGTATTCTGAAACAAATATGAAACAATCTTACTTGGATGACCTGAAATTAAAGCATATAATTAGCTAGTTACCCAATTGTAGCCAATTACAAAATTTAATTACTAGATCTAAACATCTATCCATTTCTTAAGAAAAAATTAAAAAAATTTAAAGCCTAAGTGTCCAATTAACATTCACACAATAATTCACAATATAACATGATTTTTAAATCTAATTGTCATTAATTTATAGGCCAAATTGAAGGAATTTAGTGTTTAATGCCCATAAATTAATGGGCCTTTTAAACAGCTTGCGAGTGGGATTTTCTGGAACACGATGGATTAGAACGTTGCGGTTGCGGTGAATTTAAACCCCATATCGGCAGGAAAAATTCTGCCGGTTCATAAATCCCCGTTTCGCAACATTAAATGTTGATTAAGGTCATCTAAAAAAGCAAGTTTATATGTAAAAATAAACAGCTTTCACTTACCTGTCCCCTACGTAAAATCTGTCCCCGTTGTCGGCGTTCACGGCATTAGAAGCTAATTTTTATTTTACTCCAGCGCTGAAATAGTCGGGCTATTTGTTAAAAAAAATGAACTTACCGGCAGTCGGAACGAATCTCCGGAAATAGATCGCACTCCAACAAAAGAAAGCTCCGGGTGGCAAGGGGAAAACCTCATTTTTAACCACCCCCACCCCCTTTAAGGCGCCAAAGTCGCGCACACGGCCAGCGGCAGAACTGCAGCACCGCTAAAGGTAAGTTTTGTAACATACCTACTAACTTCGGGAAAATTGGACACCGAACAGTGGAGAGTGAAGAAGACCTCCTTCGACTTCCCTTCGGTCTCCCTTCGGTCTCCCTTCGACTATGATGAAAACTATCAACGGCTACCTTCGATTACCTTTGACTAGTTGAGGCCTCGAGTGTACACGGGGACCACTCTCGAGCATGAAGGAGAGTTACGAAGACCTCCTACGACCTCGTGTCGACCATGCTGCGAGTATGAGTTGAGGGCAAACTCGCCAGAACCCGCGGATTAGGTCGCCCAAGTGGGACAAGCCCTTACGTTTCCCTCCCAGAAGCTATCCTGCAGCAGGATCAAAAAATGTTTTCAAGAAAGTCCTTAAAACTAATATTGTATAAAGATGTATTGATCCATAATAACCCTGGTCAGGTTCTTTACGAGTCAATTAGTTTTCACATAAGCCTTTTCTTATTGCTCTTAACCTAATATGACCTAATCTTCAACAAGGAGAAGCAATAGAAGTTTTAGGAGTTGTCAATTTAATCCATATACCGTAGAAATAAAGGTAGATGGCCACACTTGTATGAATACAAGAGTTAGTAGACTTCAGAGTACTATAGTCACTGCTTAGATTTTAATAGAATGTTAAATTAACTCCTTTGAAGTTGCACTGCAGATACAGTAAACATGGAATTTGTCACTGGATTTTTGTTATTACTTCCTTGAGTCCTTGATGCTTAAATCAATGTATTGGGCTGTCTTAGTCTAAGTTCTTTCAGGTTTCCTTAAGGCTATGCTTAGAACTGCAAATTTAAGTTTCAATTTTTAAGTAGTTATAGTTATTTCTGATGGTATCCTCAATTATTCAGTTTTGATAATGAGCTCACAAGGTTGCATTTTATGTTTGTTATCGATTATGATTTTGCAATCTGCTAAATAAGTTATGGTTAGCATTGAAAAACCCTCCTGCATAAGAGGCTCTTCAGATGTTGTGATATATGTAGTGAAATTTTCAATTTTTCTTTTATGCAGTTCTATGATTTGATTATATTCACATCTGGTGTTTTCCAGTTTCTTTCTCACAAAAGATGCTAATCCTGCTTTGCTGTGTTTTCAGCTGACTCAACTGGTACTCATTCCCTCTACACGACCTACAAAGATTATGAGATCATGTTTCATGTCTCCACTCTGCTTCCTTATACACCAAACAACAAGCAGCAGGTAAGCCATGGTCCTCCAGTCAGAGAAAATGTTCTTCCTCTTTTAGAGTCTTTATTTGGCCACTGGTTTAAGTGACTTGCTGTAAATTTGTGCCATTAACACCTTAACTCAGTTTGTCCCAACTGAGGAAAAGTGTAAATGTAAAAATAATTTATAAGTAGATAACACTGAAAATCAAGGAATTCAAATATTTTGCATTTTCTTTCTCCCTCAGAAGTGAATTGGAAGCCTCAGTTGTTAGTTACATTTCACCCAGTGACCATTTATCATGTTTATTTGTTTGCGAAGATATGTATCATATGCGTCAAAATCTGATTCAATCTTATCCTGCAAGGTAACAACCAGGGACAAAATTAATAGGCAACTTCTACTACACCATTGTTCATTAATTATAGACGGGATGGCGAGACTGTCATATGCTGAGAGAATGGAGTGGTTCGGCTTGTATACTCTTGAATTTGGTAGGATGAGAGGGGATATTATTGAAACGTATAAGATTATTAAGGGTTTGGAACCAGGGGCCACAGTTTAAGAATAAGGGGTAAGCCATTTAGAATGGAGATGAGGAAACACTTTTTCACACAGAGAGTGTGAGTCTGGGGAATTCTCTGCCGCAGAGGGCGGTGGAGGCCGGTTCTCTGGATACTTTCAAGAGTGAGTTAGATAGGGCTCTCTTAGATAGTGGAGTCAGGGGATATGGGGAGAAGGCAGGAACTGGGTACTGATTAGGGATGATCAGCTATGATCACATTGAATGGCGGTGCAGAGCTGCCAAGTACTACGGATTTTCTGTATTTTGTACAGAAATGTGATTTGCATACTAATGTACAATTTTGTGTTGTTAAATACGGATTTAAAATACGGAGTTCAGTTCAGTCTGAAGAGGGTCTTGACCAGAAACGTCACCCATTCCTTCTCTCCAGAGCCGCTGCCTGCCCCACTCCAGGTTTAAAAAGAGCGCTGTCAGTTTAACGCGTGGGAATTTAAACAAAGCGCTGTGGGTTTTAAATATAGCGCTACCGGCTGGAGCGCTATGGGCTTTAAACGTAGCGCTATGGCCACAGCATTATGGGTCACAGACTGTTCAGGAAAATTCTCGTATAACAATGAGCCTTTGGAATTCTCTTTCTCAGTGTAAGTTGAGCCTTTGATTATTTTTCAGGCAGTGGCAGAATTCTGGATAAGCCTAGTGGTGAAAAGTTACCAGTAGGATTCAGTAACATTGGGATTGGCCTTGATTTTACAGAACGGTGGGTGGGCTCAAGGGGGAGAGAGGGAAGGGTGGAGAGGGGGAGAGATGGAATAAGAGAGGGAGGGAGAAACAAAGGAAGGAGAGAGGGAGGGTGGGAGGGAGAGAAAGGGGGAGAGGGTGGAAGAGAGAGAGGGAAGGATGGAGGGAGGGGGAGGGGAGGGAGAGAGAGGAAGGAGGAAGAGAAAGAGAGAGAGAGAGAGAGAGAGAGAGGGCACGAGGGAGGGAGAGAGAGACTTTCAAAATGGCTTTTACATCATCATCATCTGGTGCTTAAAACAGGAAGCAGCCGTTCAAACAGCAGTATATGCACTGTCAATTAAGGTGCGTGCGTAGAAGACATGTCAATTGGTAGTAAAGTTATGCATTCTTGGACTCTTACGTGGGTATGACTGCACATAAAAAATAACTTTTTTTTTCAGAAAAATGGTATCACATAAAAATACTGATTTCCTCAGCAAAATACTGATTTTCAGGTACTAGAATACTGAAATGCTCTGACCAAACTTGGTAGCTCTGGCGATGCTGGCTCGAAGGGCCGAATGGCCTACTCCTGCACCTATTGTCTATTGTCACTCATTGTGGATGAGAAACCATTTTTGCACATCCAGTGAGATCAAATTTAGAACCTTTCTATTCTGTAATTTTCTGCAAAACTTGGTATCACAACAGATTGTGCAAAAATACAGTGGGCCATTTGCTGAAGCCCCTGCTTTTATCATTTAATTTCTAGTGATAAGGGTTAATATGTATCGGAACACATTTCCTCTTTATTTGTACTGAATGTGAACTGGAACAAGCCTCAGACAAACAATCTAGGAATAGGGCAAAGGCCCTTCAAATCCAGCCCATCTTCTGCAACATTCATATTAGGAGCGTAAACAAATTCACCATTCATTGCTCACTTTGACCATCCAAGATACAGTATTGCATTTGATCTGCTCTGTTGTTATAGACACAGTAAACACGCTTTTTAACATTGAGTGATTCATGTATACATACATTATTGTTACATATACAGTGAAATTCCTTTTTTGCATACAATTCAGTAAAATTCTTACAATGCATAGGCGTAATCAGACTTAAGTACAAGTGTATAGAAATAGTAGATTGCACTGAGAAACCTCACAACATGCACGGCCTCAGTGTGCAGGCCAGCACTATCAGCAGAAGAGTTTGAGGTGTTATTTTATTAAAAAGGCGTTACTTTCATCTTAAAATGTTCAATGAGATTGGCATGCTGCTGGAATGATGTAAACTCATGTAATGGCAGTTGCATTAATAGTATGCACGATAATAGTCTTTGCACAAGTATGGCATTTCCCGACAGACATCTATCACATGCCACAATTGATTAACTGGCATTTGTCAAGTCCAGCATGTGCCAGGTAACCAAGCTTTTACCCTTTACCATCTACAGAATGCAATATAATGAATGGCCAAGTTTACCATGCTGGCTTTTCCCTACCTTGTGTTTGAGAGAGGTGGTGGAAAAGCCATTGACCTGAAATGTTGGCTCGGGTTTTACTTTCCACAATTACTGCTTGATCTAAGTAGTTAGACAATTTTCTAAATTTAGATTTCCAGCATCTTCAGTATTTTGTTTTTTGTTTTTTTCGGGGCTGACACATCTATAATCATAGATCACATTCTCAGAATAAAGGGTGGAATTTTGGTTTGAGATGAGGTCTTTTCACTTAGAGGGTGACGAGTCTTTCCCATTCTTATCCCAGAGGGCTGGGGAGACCAGTCTGCTGAGTTAATTCAAAACTGTAATTGACTTAAAAAGTTGCTAAGGTAGAAAATCAGCCATGAGCTTGATGGATGGCAAAACAGGCTTGAAGGGCCAAATGGCTTTTGTCTGCTAATTTTCATTAGGTTCAATCATTTCAAGGTTCATTCTGATATCTATGCACTGCACTTTTTCTTGCACAATATATATTTCATGAGATCTGATGCATAAAACTGAATGCATTATAACAGAAAATGTTATGATCAAGGTTCTATATTCCAATGAAACTTCCTCACTTTTGTGCTCCAACCTTTCCAAGATAACCTAGATTCAAATCAACATTATGTTTAATTTTTATACTTGTGGCTTTGTGTGTATCAGCATGAAAACCCCTTTGTTCCTGTACAACACGAAATGTAAAATGAAAGCAATTTACTTTCTCTGATCCAAACTGGATAACCCCATTCCTCACCAGATTGAACTCCATCTGCCATAGTTGTTGGCAGGAGACTTGAGATTTTTCATCTTTCTTTCTATTACTGATTAGAGTGTTCACAATTCGCTTCAAATGTTCATCTTCTCAATTATGATGTTCCCAGTTGAAATACTTTTAAATTCTGTTATCAGGCTTCTCAATGGAACTTCCATAAACTTAGCGTACCGTCCAAATTTTTCAACATACCTCATGCGGACATTGGTTTATCTTTCTGCAGCTGTTACTTATACTACAATGCTGAGAACTATATCCGGCACTCTGTATGTTTCTTTTTGCTATACCTATTGTACTTGAGTTTGGCTTGATTGTAAACAAAGCTTTTTCGTGTACCTCAGTACACATGACAATAATAAACCTAAACTTAAAGAATTAATAGCCAGTGAAAATTTGAAGAATGTTTCTTTTCATTTACAAGAGAATTTGTTTTTCCCCTTTAAAATTGTAGCTGCTAAGGAAACGGCACATTGGGAATGATATTGTGACCATCGTACTGCAAGAGCCTGGGGCCATGCCCTTCACCCCGAAGAACATCCGCTCCCATTTTCAGCATGTCTTTGTCATTGTAAGAGTGCACAACCCTTGCACTGAGAATGTCTGCTACAGGTAAGGCCAGGACTGCATATCCCATTTCCATCTTTTTAATTTTAGCTTTAGTTTTAGAGATACAGCATGGAATCAGGCCCTTCAGCTCACCGAGTCCACACCGACCAGCGATCCCCACACATTAACACTATCCTACACGCACTAGGGACAATTTACACTTACACCAAGCCAATTAAGCTACATACTGTATGTCTTTGGAGTGTGGGAGGAAACCGATCTCTGAGAAAACCCACGTGGTCACGGGGAGAATGTACAAACTCCATACAGGCAGCACCCGTAGTCGGGATCAAACCCAAGTCTCCGGTGCCACAAGCGCTGTAAGGCAGCAACTCTGTGCCACAGTGGACCTTAATGCTTTTAATGAGGAGGAAATATTGCATTGGTCCTGCTACTGATACATATAGTTTGGCTGATGATTACTGTTATAGTAATGTTGGCTACAGTTCTCCGGGTGATATATTATAAACATAGGTTGCCTTTTCAGTATATTCATTTATTTTTATCCTTTTTGTTTTCTTCCTCTCCCTCTCCCTCCCTGTCCCTGTCCATGTCTCTCTCTCTGTCTCTGTCTCTCTGTTTCTATCTTTCTCCCTCTCTGAAAGTGCCTCGTCATTGCTCATTGTTCTGAATTGCATTCAGGGCTGTGACTGCGAGTATTCTATATGCAGGGGAGAATATGCCCCATGTCCATAATATTCCAGGGAGTATAAGAACAATCCATATTTGAAGTGCTTGTGCTTGGCATAAATTCTGACAACATTTCTTCAGTCATGTTCAGTCAAAGTAATTTGGATTTTTGTTTTGTAGTGTTGCTGTGGCAAGATCCAAAGATGTGCCTGCATTTGGACCACCCATTCCCAGTGGAGTCACCTTCCCCAAGTCGACAGTCTTCCGGGACTTCTTGCTAGCAAAAGTGATCAATGCAGAAAATGCAGCTCACAAGTCCGAAAAGTTCCGTGCCATGGCGACAAGGACAAGGCAGGAGTATTTGAAAGACCTGGCAGAGCACAGTTGCACTAACACACCCATTGATCCTTCTGGAAAATTTCCTTTTATTTCTTTGGCTACAAAAAAGAAAGAGAAATCAAAGCCTTACCTCAATGCGGAAATGTACAGTTTAGGAGCCATTGTATGGAATGTCCATGCGGAGGACTACAGCTGTGCTGCAGAGATTGACTGTTTGCTGGGTATCTCTAATGAGTTTGTGGTACTTATTGAAGAGAGCTCCAAGCAGGTGGTGTTTAATTGTTCCTGCAGGGATATTATAGGCTGGACTTCAAATCTCACAACCATTAAAATCTTCTATGAACGTGGAGAGTGCATTTTTGTCAGGACTTTTAATAATAACGTCGAAGAAATTAAGGAGATAGTCAGAAGACTGGAGGTAAATCAATGTTTTATTACTTCTAAAGCCATGAATTCAGTGTTTGTTTTCATTGTTAGAAATCCTGTTTCTAAATCTGCATTGTTTGACTGGTTTGAATTAGAGCTTAAATCTGATGGAAACAATATGTGCCCGATTTAACAAAGCAAAAACCACAATTATTGTTGTCTTCATTATTGCCAGTAAAAAATATTGTTTGACCACAAGTTAAGAAGCAGAGCGCAGAGCCTAAAAATGCTATTCTATGAGACTGTCCCAAGCCAAGCTTTGACCCGAGGCAAAGTACAGCGGTCGGATTAGTTGGGGTGAATCTCTCATCATACCACTACCCGTAACAACCAGTACTTAACAGAAACTCAACATCTCGACGTTACTATGTCCCTGAGCGGGAATATCAAGCTTCCAGTTCACCAGACATCAGTCATGAACTGCCTGGCTTGAGATGTTGATCTCCGCAACTACTCTGCCTCTTCACGCTTAGAGAGCCAGGAGAATTGGAGACCTGCAAATTGAAACCAGAACCATTGGTAACCAAATAACTTGAAATTTGCTGCTCCAGATGATGAAAGGTAATGTGATGAATTAAGATCAGAATTATCAAGGATAAAGATCACATATGATTTACATCTTTAAAATGCTTGATATTGACTGTCAGATAGATTTGCTGAGTAGTTGACCATGAAAAGGTATGTTGCTTGTGGCACCGCTTTTAATCCACTGATCAGATTATCCCTTTTTTCAGTGATGTTCACTCCCATTCAGTCAAATTGCTGACTGCAGACTTCTGAATTAATTTTACCCACGTGAATTATGGAGTTGGGGGGGAGGGAGCACGTTTGGTCGTAAGAGTAGGTGTCGTGGGTTTACTTAAGGTTGACACAAGCAATATGAGCATAGTCATGTCTTGGGCCATTCTTAGTCAAAAAGTGAAAAATTGTGGAATACCTCTTCGAATTCTGAAAACATTACAGGTATATTGTTTTGTACTGTATATATGATTCATATTTTTTTTCGAAGTTTATCAAGTGAAATTGTTATGTTATGCTGACATTGTTTGTTTACGGTCCGGGTCAAATATGACTGGTCACATGTGTAACCTCACACGGAAGCATTATTTTCATAAGTTTTATCTTACAAACTCTGTAAATTTTAAAAAGCAAGAATGTTCATATCTTCAGCCGACATGCATTATAGTTCTGCAGGTAGGAAAATAGCAATGAATAAGATTAATCTCTTACAATAATTTTTTAATGTATTACTTTATGTGTGCCATCTGGTCACGTGTGTGATATTTTGGTCACGTTCCAAAGAATGGCCCATTTGTGGTCTTCACTGCTTGCCACTGAGGCCAGAGAATGCCGTGAAAGTGATTTTTTTTTAGCTGTCATCCCACATGAGTGAATCAGCAAGAACAATGGAGAGTGAGTAGATGACCCATAGGCTTATATCATAAAAGCTGGTGATCTACCTTTCAGACGATCCAGCCACAGTCTTTGCTTTGGATATTCAGAGAACAAGAGTCAAAGTCAGAAGGACTCCAACCAGACTTCTCAATCATTTGGTTTATTAAATATCTATTTTTCTTCTCATGTTGTAAAGACTTTTAAATTGTATTACAATCTTTCTGGTAAATTTTTAACTTGGTTATGAAATATTGGTGCTAAGTAATATATTTTGCAGGACAGATATTCATTATTTAAATTCTCGTTTTTATTTTAGGTATAGGATGACTTAAAACCTGTATATCTATAAAATAAACACATGCATTAATATTGCAACTTCCATAACCTCTGTCGCCCTACATGGTTTACAACTAACAAAAGATGTTTTAGCGTGTAGTCAATGTTTTATCATAGTGATGTGCTTGTGCAATTTGCCCAAATGTCAAAACTGGGCAGTTTCATACTGAAATGTATTCCCAATGGAGCAATGCTTGAGGCATCTTTTCAACTGCATCTTTATGAAGTGCATTCTGAAATTATTTTCTTAAAATCAAATGGACTGTGCAAGCCTTCAATTTTTCATAAATGTAATTTACATCCTCCACTTTTTCTTTCATTCGTTAAATTAGATCATCCAGATCTTTTGGTGGATAAGATTTCTGAAGTAGAGCTAATAGGACTTGATGTTTTAATCCCTGTAGTAAGTCGGCACTCTTGAAATTGGCA
Organism: Okamejei kenojei; assembly: GCA_035221665.1. Taxonomy (NCBI): domain Eukaryota; kingdom Metazoa; phylum Chordata; class Chondrichthyes; order Rajiformes; family Rajidae; genus Okamejei; species Okamejei kenojei. Next base: position 67,981,589 of record CM069139.1, read on the forward strand.
GTAAGACTAGAGTGGTGAAATGTAGAGTAGGTACGTCATCGGTGTCATCAGGTGGGCAGCTTCCTTCTTTGACGTTTCATTGATAAGCCCACAACGTCTCCAGATGGCTCATCGGTGATGCCTGGCGTCCCAGGTACCCCCCCCACCCTCAATTCCATACCCTCCTGTCTTCATATTGCAGCCCAATTGCTGTCTTTCCTTTTAATCCAAAGCCAATTGCTGCTTTTTACTGCTGAATTTGACAATGAGTTGATTGTTGGAGGGAGCGACCCCTCACTCCCATTTTCTTCAATAGAGTGGTCGTAGATGTAGCAACGAATCCCCTGCATCCCACTTCAACAGGGAAAATCTTGGTCTTCCAGCCATTCTGAGCAGCTTCAGTTGCCCGTTCAGAGTACTTGGTCTTTTTCCTCTCATAAGCTTCTTCAACACCATCTTCCCATGGAACTGTCAATTCCACAACATATGCCAACTTGGCTGTTGTGGAACACAGTACCATGTCTGGCCGGAGTAGCCATAATGTCTGTGGGAAACACACACTTTTTTTCCAAGTCCACATCCATTTTCCAATCTCGAGCAGGCTGCAGAATGCTTGCATCCTTTGATGTCATCTGGTGCTGTGGAGGTTGGCCTGCTGTTACAAAAGTTGTGAAGTGGATATTCCTGCCGATGTTTGTGATCGTTCGCCTCTGTTTATGGATTGATGCCATTGTCTGAGAACTTGGTTATGCCGCCAAGTGTAGCGCCTTTGTGCCTTAGTGATGCAGGTGCTTGGCAAAGGGAGCAAGGCGGGTCTTCTCCGAACCACTGCTTCAGGTTCTGGGGTGAGGGTAGAACGTCATAAGTGGCTCTGATGCCAAAACATTCCAGCCGAGATCCCTCCATCTGCCAGATGTCACGCCAGCTGAGTTTCCTCTTTTCAAGGTTCTCTCAGTTTGTCCATTGGCCCTGCTTGGCCATTGAAACCGCCTTGACATGTCACTCTGCCTCCTCCCGTCTTCTCACCTCCTCCACCATGAGCCGTCACTTCTGCACTGATGTTGCCTTATGCCATTGAGGAGCTTTTGGGACGAGCCTGAGCCTGGCTCTCCCATGTTGGACTTGACCAACCTCATCCCTGAAATGAAGAGCAGATTTAGCACTCTGAATGGCTTCAGATGGAGTCCACTTCCTCTCCATTTCCACACGGGGGGGGGGGGGGGGGGGGGCTGTTCGAATAACAGTATCTTCAGATTCAGTGAGGGTCATGACCAACCTAATTTTAGTGCATTTGAACTCTTCCACAAGGCCTGCAATGGCTAATTCCAATTTCCCACTCGCGTACAGTCCGGCAGGAGATAAGCATCGTGGAAGTCCAAGCTACTGCTTCATTCATTCATGTGTGCTGATCATTCTTTCCAGCTTTTACACTTTGTTGATGGGGATTTCTTATAAATTCATCAGGGACGGAAGAAATGCTTGAAAATCTCCAACCCTGGGCCCCGCTTTGACCAGATTCTGTCAAGAGGAAGGTCAAATCTATCGAATGAAACTCAGCGGCAAGAAGAAACCCACAGTCTGCAGATCATCAGCACCCTACGAGATATGGAAGAAGTTTCAGGCAACAGTCCAAGACACAACCAGACACATTGTAAAGTGGAGAACATGCAAGGACATAAGGTGTAGGTGAAATGGCCAAAGTCTAACAGTAAGGAGCGGAAAACCATCAATGCAGATGTGAGCCTAATCTTAGGTGGAATCATGGGATCAGCAGAAAAGAAGTTGGAGAAGATGGGTGATCTAGTCTACAGCTATGGAAAGGAGAAATTTGGAGGGAAGGGACAACTCAGCAGGAAAGATAGGCCTCCTCCCCCCAAGTCCCGTCGTCTCCAGGAAATCCAAGGACTTGTTGAAGAAAGAAGAGGCCTGAGGAAGTTATGGAAAAAAGCAACAGCAGAAGAAAGGGAGGGCATCAACCTCCTTCAAAAGGACCTAAAACAGAGGCTCTCGAAGCTGCGCAGAGCGGAGAATTTAAGGAAATGACACAAAAAGAAAGAAAAAGCTAGGGCAGACTTCTAGAAGGATCCATTTAAGTTTCTGAAAAGCATTTTCACAAAAGAAAAAAATTGGATCCCTGAAAGCAAAAAGGAGGTTGAAGGACACATCGGAACCATCCACACTGATGATCTAAAAGATGAACCGATACTTGGCACCGCTAACATCCCACCAATCTCACCTCCACAACATCAATTTGACATCAGCTCTCCTGAGCCAAGTGAGGTGAAAGAGGTAGTGAAGAAGGCAAGAACGGTCTCTGCACCAGGCCCTAATGGATGTTGCATATTGTGTCTACAAGAATGCCCCGGATGTTCTGAAATTCCTCTGGAGAAACATGAGAGTTGAGTGGGAAAAACAAATTATCCCCAAAGCCTGGCGAAGTGCGATGGGAGTGCTGATCCCAAAAGAAAAAAAATTGTCTACCATCGAACAGTTTCGGCAAATTAGCCTTCTTAATATGGAAGGCAAGATCTTTTTCAGTGTGTTGCCGAAAAGAATTAAAAAGTATCTGAAACAAAACCTTTTCATTGATATGTCAATCCAAAAGGCTGGCAAAGCAGGTTTGTCAATAGACAATTGGTGCAGGAGTAGGCCATTTGGCCCCTCGAGCCAGCACCGCCATTCAATGTGATCATGGCTGATCATCCCCAATCAAATCCCCGTTCCTGCCTTCTCCCCTGACTCCGCTATCCCCTGACTCAGCTATCTTTAAGAGCCCCATCTAGCTCTCCTTTGAAAGTATCCAAAGAACCGGCCTCCACCCGCCCTCTGAGGCAGAGAATTCCACACTCACAACTCTCTGTGTGAAAAAGTGTTTCCTCATATCCATTCTAAATGGCTTACCCCTTATTCCTAAACAGTGGGCCCTGGTTATGGACTCCCCCAACATCGGGAACATGTTTCCTGCCTCTAGCGTGTCCAAACCCTTAATAATGTTATGTTTCAATAAGATCCCCTCTCACCCTTCTAAACTCGGATGCCTTGAACATACCAGTGTCATATGGCATCATATCCAGACTGCTAAGAAAGAATGAAAAAATCAGCATGTCTTGTTCCTCGACCTGGCCAACGCCTATGGATCAGTTCCTCATTCGCTACTGTTGACTGCTTTTGAATTCTTTCAGGCGCCTGAAACAATAACAAATCTGGTGTAAAAACTACTTCCAGGATCTGCAATTTTGTCTCACAACATCAAACTTTACCACAGCTTGGCAACCACTGGAAGTAGGCATAATGGTGGGGTGCACATCTCCCCACCATTATCAGACCATCAAAATGGGTTGTGGGAGGAAAACGGTTGCAGTGTGGTCAGCGGTTACCACCTACACAAGCATATATGGACGATATAACAACACTAACGACAACTGTCCCCTGAACCAAAAGACTTTTGAAAACGTCATCAAAACATCACATTGGCAAGGATGAAGATTAAACTCAGCAAGTGCAGAAGTATCTCCATTCTCAAAGGTCAAGTCAAGGATCAAAGATTTCATATTGACGGAATACCTGTTCCAACCGTTTCAGAAATGCCAGTGAAGAGCTTAGGCCGATGGTATGATGCAAAGCACAAGGACACAGAGCAGTTTGAACAACTCAAAAAGGATACTATCATGCACATCGCCCGCATCACCAAAACTTGCTACCAGGAAAACTCAAGCTGTAGTGCTTCCAATTTGGCATAATACCAAGACTGATGTGGCCTTTAACTGTGTATGAAATTATATAAATTCATTTTATAAATTCTCATTGTTATTTTAGGTATAGGATGACTTAAAATCTGTTTATGAAAGAAATACATATTGCAACTTCCATAACCTCTGACGCCCGACATGCTTTACAACTAACAAAAGATGTTTTAGAATGTAGTCAATATTTTATCATAGTGATGTGATGTGCTTGTGCAATTTGCTCAAATGTCAAAACTGGGCAGTTTCATGCTGAAATTTATTCCCAATGGAGCAATGACTTGAGGCATCTTTTCAACAGCATCTTTATGAAGTATTGTCTGAAATTATTTTGTTGAAATCAAATGGGCTCTGCAAGCCTTCAATTTTTCATAAATCAATCCTATGTGGCGTCAGCCTAAACACAGGCCACTTATGCTCGAACCCTCGTCAGGAGATACGAGGGCGGGCACTTGACGTCATGGGCTAGAGGGAGTGTCCTGGTACTTAAGGTCTCTCACCTCGAGACCTAGGGAAGTCAACAGGTAGCTGAGCCTGAGAGTACAACCTCGCTCAGCTACAGCAACATTGTAATATGGTTAGCGCACCAACTTAACGTGTCACCACTGAATAAACAACAGTTTGAACCTGCCTGACGTCTCACCCATTCATTCCATCCAGGTCTTTTGGTGGAAACGATTTCTGGATTCCATTCTTACCCATTGTCATCTTGTGCTCCCTGATAATGGGACCATTGCAAACATTTACTTTCTTCTAGCTTATTGTTCTTGGAAGAACAAATAATGGTGCTTTGCTATTTTCCTCTCTAGGAAAGTTCTATTATTAATTAAGATTTGTCCTGCTGCCATTTGCAACCAACCTTCAACCAGTAACTGTTGTGCCAGATATAACACAGGCTTGATCATGTTTATGCATGATTTGTTATATGATTAATAGTTGTGATGTAATTGCTGCTGCTGTAGAGCAACTCGAGACCTGATTGCCAGAAAATAGCATGATAAAAACAACATTTAATTTTTGGTTTTATTGATTTTCAAGATATTAATGTTGTGCTTAAATTTCAAGCAATACAATTACACTTTCCCTTGAGGGACCTATTTTCCTATACCAATAGGGACATTAAATATCCCATACCTCCTGTCTTGCTTCCATCCAAGGACCACCGCGGTGTTTCCAGTGAGACAGAGGTTCACGTGCATCTACTCTAACCTCAGTTATTACATCCGGTGTTCCTGATATGGCCTCCTTTACATCAACAAAACCAAGCGCAAACTCAGCAACCATTTTGCCAAATACTTGTGCTTGATCTGCCAACACACTTCCTGGTTGGTAACCATTTTATCTCACCTTGCCTTGCGCATACTGACCTTTCTGTCCCGGAGCTGCCTCCGTTGCCAGAGTGTAGGCATACGCAAACAGGAAGAACAACACCTCACATTCGCTTGGGTGGCTTCCAACCCAATGGTTGAGCATTGAATTCTCCAATTTTAGAGAACTACAAAACCATATCCCCCACCTCCCCCTCCCATCTTCCCAAACAAATCCCTCCCCCCACTCCTCCACCCTCCCCTGTGCCCTATCTGGACTCGCACCTATTTATCTCCCGCACCCCTCCACACACATTCCTTAATCTTGCTTCATGATTCGCAACTCTTCAATCCTTCTATCTGACACCACCTATCTTTTCATCTCTGCCCTTTGTCCAATTATCTGACTATCAAAACCTCCCTCGCCTGTGTTCATCTATGACCTGCCACGCTTTGTCCTTTTTTCCATGTGGTTTGTCATGCTACCCTATTGTTTATTGCACAAGAATGAATGATATCTTTTGTCTTTACTTGTGCAGGCTCCGCGCGTTTTATGCAGGTTTATGTTCCCGGAAAGCGATGCAAAATTCAGAAACACATTTATTAAGCATATACATTTAAACAAGTGTAGATTTGTGTGCGTTATTTCAAATATACAAATAATATTCCAAATATAATTGTTTAAATTAGCTTCTGGTATTAATTTAAAAAGCACGTCCTTTTAAAAACACAATTCGCAAAATGTGAGGTGTTTGTACTTATAGGCTTCTTTTATTCATTTTGACTGTTAAACTGAGCAATGCATTAGAGGCCTTTTTTTTAATTGGTTTACTTTGGTGGTAAAGTATCACAGAAGTGTTTCTTTCTTTGTTAAAGTCACGACCAAATGCTTGTCCGTGAGTAGATTTTAACTCTGAGCACAACAGATATTTGTTTAATTTCCCCTCTGTCAAAACACCATTGTCATTGTTCATCCAAATATCCACAGTCTTCCTTTTTACAATCTTTAGTGGCATGCAAAATTGCCAAAGTTACCTCTAAGAGAATTCCATTCTTTTGTTTCAAGATAACTTTTACCCTCAAAATCTGCTGTCGAGTAAAGATTATTAAAACCACGTCTGAGAAGATTCTGAACAAATTTCAAGGAAAAGCTCATCAGTTAATTAAATCTCGTAATTGTGGCTTCCAGCCTTTAATGCCTCTCAAGCTAGTCACCTCTGAGCTGTTCATATAGATGTTGCTTTCCTTAATTGGTCCTAAATTTCAACTACTGGTATATTTTTCCTCTAGCTTGGTCCATCTTGATTTGACCCCTTGGAGTTGCATCACCTTCTGGTCCTAACTCATTCTTTCCATAATTTTGAAAAGTGTGGAAGATCCAATGGAATGTGTTCATTATTTCACCATTGGTCCCAATCAGATTTTGGTTTTTGAAATCTCTGAGTGGTAGAAGAATTAGAGGGAAATTCATTAGACACGTGAGAGAGATTGCGTTGCATGGAAGTAGACTGAGGAATGGAATTGATACCATTAATCTGGGGGCTGGCATAGAATGGGCTAAATAATTGCCTCAAACATTTTAAGGAAAATTGTCATTTAAAAAATGGGATAGAACACTCCCTGTCCCATCTTTATAACATGAATGATTCATGAATTATTGCAGGCTAGTTACTGGTCTTCATCCTCTGGCTGCTGTTATAATTATTTATTGACTTTGGTGATCTAAATCTTTAGTCATCAGGGAGTAATCCGGCTAATGCTGAGGAATTTTAGGATTTGTTAAAAAACTTCTGCTGAAACAAGTTGTTTCCAGATATGGATCACTTGGTGGGCCTTCCTCTTGAAATTGAGCATGACTGAGAAAACAAAAAAAGAGGCCGTGCGCATTTGCCGTAAGGAAGAAAGCAGAAGAGGATGGGTGGCCGCACAGTAAGGGCTACATTCACCAAGGCCCTTTAGGGAGCAATTTCTTTAACATAATTTCAGCGAGGGGAAATGCTTGAGGACAGATCTGTTTCTGTGTGATTTCGCCCACTTGTTGCCACTATGACATATCTCTCCCCTTTAAAGGATGCAGCTTGCTTTTCAGTCCTGCAAACACTTTGAGGTATGTTGATGAATGCTGCCAAAAATACAGAGCAAGTGGCACTAGATTCAGGCAATGTCAGGCACCCAATAACCGTACAAATCAAGACACAGGGGCATGTTAAAATTGCACTTTGATGTTCCTACCTATTTACTCGTGTGAGACTACTTAACAAAATGCCCTGGAAATTTTGTTTCAGCTCTGCCTAATTTATGTCTGCATATGCACAATCAATTTCTCATTGCTTTTTGATGTGTTTCTTTTAAACACATTTTGTATTTTTCCAGGTGGTACGTTTTTACTAATTATTTAATTAATAGGCGAGGCTTCCTGTCTAAAGATTAAGCTAGAATTAATTACATGTTATACATTGCATCAGTAAAATATTGATTCATGAGAATTTGAATGTCAGTCATGACACATCACTCCAGAAAAGAAAATAAATGCTTTGAGAGCTTTTGATGGAAAATATTAAGTCAATGCTTTTATTTTTTTCTCCTTCACTCTCATCCATCCTTTTTTTCTTTGTTCCCAGCGAGTGATCTGATTATCAGTTAGATTACTTAGCCATAGTTTGAGAGTTTTCGTGACAACCATTTTGTCTGGAATAAATATTTGTTTTATTCTTTGTTGATTTTGTCAACATTTTGAACAGTGGCATCTAAGCACAGCAGCAGTCATCTTGGGAGCAAGTCTGTGAATGCTTTACCATGTATAAATAAAGCAAGTAAATGCTGATTCACTCACTGTACCTCAAAAGCATGAAGTCTTTGTGACCTACTGGGTTCCATAGACTCCTGTGTCATAGGCTATTTCGGGCATTTATCTGGTCTTTTCCTGCCTTCTGATTTAGTGTTCTGACAGATTTCCCAACATGCCATAACGTTAAGATGTTTCAAAACTATCTTCTAACCTGCACCATCTCATATCCACCAAGGTGTCTTCACTAATATATGTTGCCACCGAGGTGCTTAATATCTAACATTTACACTTTCCATTATTGTGTTAATGTTTTCATTTTCACATCGCACCCTATCTCTGTAACTCCTCTGGCCTGCATGGCGCTAGCATTTACAAGTCGCAAAGTCAAAGTCAATTTTATTCATCACATGCACCCGAAGGTGCAGAGAAATGAATTTGCCAGCAGCGATACGCTTAAACAGAACACACAACACACAATAGAATTTAACACAAACATTCACCACAGCATTCCTCACTGTGGTGGAAGGCAACAAAGTTCAGTCAGTCTTTCTCCTTTATTCATCCGTGGTCGGGGGGCCATGAACCCTCCGTAGTCGCCACTGAGTCAAGGCCATGAGCTCTGGAATTCCTACCCATGAACACTTCTGCCATTCATTCAACTGACAACTTCCTTCAAGCCTGACTGCCTCAACCAGCTTTTTCTCATGATTAGAGGCTACTTTCTTAAAATAGTTTTTGAATTATGCCTCTGTGAATGCCTTGTGGTATTTCATTTAAATGATTATCTTTAAAAGTGATAAACTAATTAAAATCATTGTTGATCTGACCAGTTTCCTTTCAATTCAAGCCATTTCCTTATAGATTGAGGATGGCAAGATTTGTTCTTCAATATCAAGGAATATCATGATCATTCTGTGGTCTGTAAAACTGCATAACATGTTAATAGCAGGAGAACCGTGAGATGGAAAGTGGGATAGGTAACAACTTGTTCTCACAATCTCCATTTCTGAAAATCTCTCTCTCAATCCGTTCATCTTTTTCACATTTCCTTTTGATCTAGAAGCCATATGGCCCATCATATCTGTACTAGCTTGAAAATAATTTCCCCACTTATTTTCCTGAAATGTGTTTTTCTCCATCAACAATTAGAATAGAATAGTTTCTTTATTGTCATTGTAACATGAACCGTGTACAACAAAATTTAAAAAATGTCAGCCAGTCAGTGCACCATTCAAACATTTCTAAAAGCTAACAATATATACAAGGTAAAATATTAAAAAAGATAAATAACTAAAATAAATATGAAAGTAGCACGCATAAACACCCAACCCTACATCCTTCTGTTGATTTCACAGTGTACCAACCACAGTCCCTTAGTCCCTGCGTTCCTTGGCGGCTACATCTAGTGCCTTAATAGCAGTGGGGTAAAAACTGTTTTTAAGTCTGTTTGTCCTTGTCCTTGTAGATCTGTACCGTCACACGCATACACAGTATGTTAGGATGCTCTCAATGGAGCACCGATAAAAGGACAGCAGCAGTCTCTGAGTGATGTTATTCTTCCTGAGCACCCTCAGGAAGTGCAGTCTCTGCTGGACCCTTTTCAGCAGCGCTGAAGTGTTCACACTCCACGTCAGGTCCTCCTCAATATGGATTCCCTATTCTATGGCTTTCCTGCTGCCCACCTACACTGCAGATAATTCACGGCAGCCCATCAACCTATCAGCACATCTTTGGGATGTGGGAGGAAATTGGACCATCAGTGTTACCAAACATCACCTGAGATCAGAATTGAACATGGGTTTCAGGAGACATGTGGCAGCACCTTTAACTGCTGTGCCACACAGCTCTGGCTGTCCTTAGCTTTAGACATTTTGATCCTTGGGTTTGCTTGCCTCTTCCAACTTCTCTTATGTCAATGTCAGTTCCCATGTATGTTACTGCAAAACGCCTGTGGAAAAAGCAAAGCGTGTGCTGACAGTTGAGATTATAACTATTTATACATACAGGCTTACATTCTGTATTTCCTTAAACGTTCGTAACGTTGACTTTTTCTACTTTTCAGGTGACCACAAAGGGATGCGACACAGTTGAGATGACATTAAGGAGAAATGCGCTCGGCCAGCTTGGTTTTCATGTCAACTATGAAGGGATTGTGGCCGACGTTGAACCCTATGGCTACGCCTGGCAAGCAGGGCTGCGACAGGGGAGCCGACTAGTGGAGATCTGCAAAGTTGCTGTGGCTACTCTAACCCATGAGCAAATGATTGATCTGTTGCGAACATCTGTAACTGTTAAAGTCATCATCATTCCACCCCATGAAGATAGCAGTCCTCGCAGGTATGTTCGGTGAGGCCAGCCCTCAACTCTAATCAGACTAATCACTGCACTTTGCAGAGTCCAACTGGTCAGCAGCTAATCATTCATTGTGATGGATGCTCTGTTATAACATCGTGATGGATGCTCTGTTATAACATTTGATTCGCACATTTTGTTAATAAGGATGTTGCCATTGCCAACCCATTTCCCATTAGAAGAGAAAGGAACAGAATGAAAGCCTGACTGGGGATATGAGAGGATGAATGGATTTCTGTTATGATCATGGTATATTATTACAAAATATAATTTAATAAGTACAAAACATATCACACCAACATTTATGATGTTTGAATGCTGATTTTCCCAATACTAATTTATTAGTACAAATCTTTAAATTGCATGATTTTCTTTTGCTGAAGTTGCATGGCTTGATGAGAGATTTGGGTTGGCATAGTGGATATTCTAGTAAAGCTGCTGCCTCTCAACTCCATTGACCCAGGTACTCCCGGTTGGTAAGTCAAATGGTCATTATAAGTTGCCCCCAATGTGGGGGTAAGTGACAGAATCTGGAGGTAGTTAAGATAAATGTGAGGATTAGTGTAAATGGATGCTTGATGGTTCATGTGGACTTGATAGGTCAAAGGACTTGTTTTTGTGCTGATTGATTTTGACTTTATTGACATTATTCTTAACATTGTTGTTCTTGCCACCTCAGAGACTATGTGCTTTCCAATCTTTGGAAATGTTTCTCAGTCTGGACATTTAAATTACAATAGTTAATGGGATTATATTAGGACACTATATGGATGTATATGTGTCTTTTTACAATACATTTTACACAAATGTGACAAATGGGGTCAAATTTCAAAATTCTTCCAAAAAGGTTGACAAGCACTTTATTGGGTTCATGACTAACATCGTATCAACAGCAAATATAAGGAAAGATAGCATATTGATGGCAAGTTTCTGAAAATGGCATCAGACAAATACATTTTGTGTAATGGTTGTTATGTAATGGGTTTTGTAAGTAAAATGTCTCCGTAACGGTCCGTGCGGAGCTTCCGGAAGTTGACACGAAGTAATGAAGTTAACGACTTGGTCTGTACGAAAGGTAAACATGGGACAATGTGCTGTCAAATTGAAGATTGGCTCAGTTTCGTAGTTTTGATGACCGATTTATATCAAACATTTTTTAAAATTGACTAAAAAAACGGAAAATATATCGTAAACAGTCGTTACGTTTTTGACACCACGATGTTTTTGATATATTAAATTAAAAAATAATTAACTCACCCAAAGATCGCTACTCCCATAGAATACCTCGTTGGGTGTTTGAAAAGCATTAGAGGTTTGAAGCCTCCATGGTTTTACTTCCGGACGTACCGACCCCGATAACGGTCGTTGTGACAATGGACACCAAGCACAACGACCGTTACGGGATCTTTACTGGACTGTATTACCTTTATGTTACTGTATTTTTCTCTTAGTATAGATTAATATATTTCCCTAGATCATTATCAAAACATATATGTATGAGGGGCCATATGAAGTATATTTATGAATTAAATATTCATGACTAAATGTGGCAGAGTTGTTAATGTCACACTTTTGGTGTCCAGAATGGTTGGAAATCGAAAATTTGTCTGTTATGAAAACAGTTTTTAACTTTCGGTCTTGAAGTTATCTAATTTATATCTGCTATTTATAAGGTTTCGCATGATGGGTAGATTTTTGTTAAGAACAGTGCATTGGTGTATAAAACTCTCCAGTATTGTAAAAAGACACATATGGGATTAGTATAGATGGGTACATGATGATGATTAGCCGTAACATTATGGGCCATATGTTGTATGACTCTCTGAATGGTTTGTGCCTTGGAAGCAGAAGGATTGCTACCCTTTAATTTAATCTGATGCTGAAAACATGCCACCTGCATCATCAGTTGATTTGCCATTGTCTGAAAGTTGACCAATTAGTTTGTCTTCTTTGGACAACAGCTCACATATTCTTCTGCTTTCCAGTTGAGAAAGGTACAATGTCCTGAAAAATCTCAAACTGGAATCTCTTAAAGGCTACCTGTACAGATGCACTCATTAACAGGGACATAGAAACATAGAAACATAGAAAAAAGGTGCAGGAGTAGGCCATTCGGCCCTTCGAGCCTGCACCGCCATTCAATATGATTTGGCTGATCATCCAACTCAGTATCCTGTACCTGCCTTCTCTCCATCCCCCCCTGATCCTTTTAGCCACAAGGGCCACATCTAACTCCCTCTTAAATATAGCCAATGAACTGGCCTCAACTACCTTTTGTGGCAGAGAATTCCAGAGACTCACCACTCTCTGTGTGAAAAATGTTTTCCTCATCTCGGTCCTAAAGGAATTCCCCCTTATCCTTAGACTGTGACCCCTTGTTCTGGACCTCCCCAACATTGGGAACAATTTTCCTGCATCTAGCCTGTCCAACCCCTTAAGAATTTTGTAAGTTTCTATAAGATCCCCCCTCAGTCTTCTAAATTCTAGCGACATACCTAAGTTATAGCTAGATCAGTTAGAAATTGGCAAGTATAATGTTGTGGAAATTACAGAGACATGGCTGAAAGAGGGCCAGGGCTGGGAACTGAATATTCAAGGGTATACCTCCTATCGAAAAGACAGACAGGTGGGCAGAGGGGGTAGGGTATCTCTGTTGGTGAGGAATGAAATTCAGTCCCTTGCAAGGGGTGACATTGAAACAGGAGATGTGGAGTCAGTATGGATAGAACTAAGGAATTGTAAGGGTAAAAAGACTCTAATGAGACTTATCTACAGGCCCCCAAACTGTAGCCTGGACATAGGGTGCAAGTTGAATCGGGAGTTAAAATTGGCATGTAGCAAAGGTAATGCTTATGGAAGATTTCAACATGCAGGTAGACTGGGAAAATCAGGTTGGTACTGGACCCCAAGAAAGGGACTTTGTAGAGTGCCTTTGTGATAGATTCTTAGAGCAGCTTATTGTATTGTATTGGAGCCTACCAAGGAGAAGGCAAATCTGGATTTAGTATTATGTATTGAAGCAGATTTGATAAAGGAACTTGAGGTTAATGAGCCATTAGGAGGTAGTGACCATAATATGGTCAGGTTTAATCTACAATTGGAGAGAGAGAAGGTTAGATCAGAGGGGTCAGTGTTACAGTTGAATAAAGGAAACTATGGGGCCATGGGGGAGGAGCTGGCCAAGGTTGACTGGAAAGATACCCTAGCAGGGATGATAGTGGAACAACAATGACAGGTATTTCTAGGAATAATACAGAAGGTGCAGGATCAGTTCATTCTTAGGAGGAAGAAAGATTCCAAGGGAGTAAGGGGCGACCGTGGCTGACAAGGGACGTCAGGGACAGTATAAAAATAAAAGAGAAGTACAACGTAGCAAAGATGAGTGGGAAGCAAGAGGATTGGGTAATGTTTAAAGAGCAACATAAGATAGCTGGAAAGACAATACGGGGAGAAACGATGAGGTACGAAGGTAAGCTAGCCAAGAATATAAAGGAGGATAGTAAAAGCTTCTTTAGGTATGTGAAGAGGAAAAAATTAGTTAAGACCAAAGTTGGACCCTTGAAGACCGAAAAAGGTGAATTTATTATGGGTAACAAGGAAATGGCAGATGAATTGAACAGGTACTTTGGATCAGTCTTCACCAAGGAGGACACAAACAATCTTCCTGAAATAATAGTAGCAGAGGATCTGGGGTGACGGAGGAACTGAAGGAAATCCACATTAGGCAGGAAATGGTGTTGGATAGCATCCCAGGGTACTTAAGGAAGTGGCTCTAGAAATCGTGGATGCATTGGTAATAATTTTCCAATGTTCTATAGACTCAGGATCAGTTCCTGTGTATTGGAGGGTAGGTAATGTTATCCCACTTTTTAAGAAAGGCGGGAAAGAGAAAGCAGGGAATTATAGACCAGTTAGCCTGACATCGGTGGTGGGGAAGATGCTGGAGTCAATTATAAAAGATGACATAGCCGCACATTTGGAAAGCTGTAATAGGATCGGTCCGAGTCAGCATGGATTTACAAAGGGGAAATCATGCTTGACTAATCTTCTGGAATTTTTTAGGATGTAACTAGGAAAATGGACAAGGGAGAGCCAGTGGATGTAGCGTACCTGGACTCTCAGAAAGCATTTGATGAGGTCCCACATAGGAGATTTGTGGGCAATAATAGGGCACATGGTATTGGGGGTAGAGTGCTGACATGGATAGAAAATTGGTTGGCAGACAGGAAACAAAGAGTAGGGATTAACGGGTCCCTTTCAGAATGGCAGGCAGTGACAAGTGGGGTACCGCAAAGCTTGGTGCTGGGAAGGCAGCTATTTACAATATACATCAATGATTTGGGTGAAGGGAGTCAAAGTAACATTAGCAAATTTGCAGATGACACTAAGCTGGGTGGCAGTGTGAACTGTGAGGAGGATGCTATGAGAATGCTGGGTGACTTGGACAGATTGGGGGAGTGGGCAGATGCATGGCAGATGAAGTTTAATGTGGATAAATGTGAGGTATCAAAAACAGGAAGGCAGATTACTATCTAAATGGCGTCGTTCGGAAAAGGGGAAGTACAACGGGACCTGGGGGTCCTTGTTCATCCGTCTATGAAAGTAAGCATGCAGGTACAGCAGGCAGTGAATAAAACAAATGGCATGTTGGCCTTTATAACAAGAGTATAGGAGCAAATAGGTCCTTCTGCAGTTGTACAGGGCTCTAGTATGACCACACCTGGAGTATTGTGTGCAGTTTTGGTCCCCTAATTTGAGGCTGTATCTCTAAACTAAACTAAATCTGAATTCAGCAACCATGACAAACCATGTTCTGGTTTCTCAATTCAATATCCATGGGATCATTACAGCTGAATAACCCTGGGAAATCTCATGTGCCACCATTCAGCAAGAACTCAGACTATGATTTTATCACATTACGGAACTTAAAGTTATAAATGCCTTTTCAGATGAAACAAAAAAACATGCAGACTTAGAAACCAATATAAAAATAATGCAAAGATACCTTAAAGGGGATGAGTGAGTAGAGATTTGGTGTATGAAAACTTCAAATTAAATTGATAATCTTGTTTATATTTAGAAAATAAGCAAGAGCAAAAAGAAGAAAATAGTTATCCAAACCAACTAGTCTCTGATAAAGAATTGTGTTCAGTTGCATAAACTGCAGTTTGCAAATGATGCTAAGGCTTTGAGATGGTGCAATGGAGTATTCCAGGAATTTTATTAAGAATGAGAGTATCTGATTCACTGCAAAATTCTAGATTGCTTCCCTTAGAGCAGGGAAGTTTGAGATAAGATTTATTGGAGTGTTCAAAATGATGGGTTTTGATAGAATGAACAAAGTGTTAATGTTGAAAGCTGAGTTTGTTGTCACATGCACAATGTGCAATGGCAGTCTTGTTTGCAGCAATGTCACAGGCACTCTAATGCAGAACACACACAAAAACACAAATTATACCTAAATTGTACATAAACTATATAAGAAATAAGATGACAAAGATAAAAAAGACTGCAAAGAAATAAACAAAGTGCAATGCACATTTTGAAGAATAAAACAAATCCCTGATAGTGCAAGAGGTGACCCTTCATGTCTGTTGTCGAGGTCGTTAAGATTGTGTGGTTTGGTTCAAGAACTTGATAGTCGGTGGGAAAATATTCAGTAATGCAAGTAACCTTCCCAGGCAACCTCTGCAGAATGCTTCTGTGGAGTAGCACAATCTAGCTTTGCCAGGTACTATGCAGTGAGCTTCTAACAAAACTCCTGGCTTCTGGTATACCACGGCAACAGCGCTGCAATATCTATCACTGCAGGGCTCGGTATGCTGTGAACCACTGAGGCATTCTGCAAAGGCTGCCTGTGAGGGTTAGTGTTGGGCAGGCCAGGCTGAGAATTGTGGATGTCAGCACCAAGATGTGATGGGAGTTGTTTTTGCTTGACTTTCCACAACCTGGAGATTTCTCTATGAATAGCCAGTGCCCACGATAGAGCTTGTTACCATAGAGAAATCTCTTGGTTCGAGAGAGTTATGTAGACAAGCAAAGAGGGATGACAGCAGCTTCCATCACATTGAACTGTAATGATGAGACAGACTAGGATCTGGGCAGTATGCCAACACATGGAGCAGCTGCTGCTAGTTCCAAGCAAAGATCCACGCTCACCGTTCTGGACAGGATACAGCTCTGAATCTTGCATCTCAGAATGACAGGCACAAGCAGCCATTGCACATTGCTATGAGATCACATTAACTGTTATTTTGCTACGGGAGCACCAGCTGAGGCATGACACCTCAACTGGGTTCCTGGCACAGCAACCAGCAATAGTACATCTTTTAGCACTGTTCTCCGCAGCACACTTGTTCCTGGAGCACATGATACCTGAAGATTTCCATCAAATTATCCGATTCTATGTTTTTGAAATTGCGCCTGAAGTTTTCATCGGCAGCTGTGGAAAGGCAGAGTTCCATTGTGAAGTTGGAGGTCAGACTACTCTTTGTGATACTGTGATTGATTTTGTTAATTTTTAGCAAATGAAAGCTGTATGACCATTGGTATCTCCCCCTAATACTGAGTTTGTCAAAATGCCTGTATTCCAAAAGACGAATGAAGATTGGTGTGAATTTTTGCCTAAAATTTAGCGAAAGGAGTAGAATCATAGTTTCTGTGATGTTGACCTGATCTGGGCGGCATAGTAATTAACACGCAGCAATTGAACTAGATTTCTGTTAAAGCTATTAACATGAACTCTACTCCTGCCAAGCTATCTGCATTTTCTTTGTTTCCGTTACTTTGAATGATCTGTGATCGAGATATTAACAGGATGACTTGATAATATCCTTATGATCTCATGCCCAGGGCCACGAAGTCCACTTGGCTGATAATGTAGCATGGTATTGCAATGATCGCATGAAAGGTTGGGGACTTGTTTGTTGAGAACCAAAGTCACAGAGTGAACTCGTCTTAAAATCATTTTGCCTTTGAGGATATTTGTGAAGCAGCCATGTGAAATAATCCCCTACTTCAGTTGCTTTATATGTTGGCCGCAAACCAAGACTTGCATTTCAAAGATGTGGAATTCACAGATGGATGAACCATTCATCCTGCTGTACAATATGACCTTGGATTGTCTTTCTTCCCACTCTTCTGCCTCAAGCAATTGATTCTGATGAAGTTCTGTCGTATTCTTGTACCCCAAACGATTTTCGGTGCACCTCGACCTTGAAATTCAAATGCATGGATTGCATTGAAGACTAACATTTTTGCAAGAATCCAATTGGTGGCTTACAGCCAGAGCATGAATTTTTGAGTTTTTATTTTCAATTCAGCTGGGAGTGCTTTTGTGGCTGGTATTCTTTGCCAAAATCAGGTATTATTTAAAAATAAACAAGGCAAATTGATCAACCTTCAGCTTGTAAAGTGAATGACTATTAAGTTGACCATGCCAATGATATCTTCACATTTATGTCATCCATTGTTGCCCACGTTTTTATTGTTTAAATGTCTCCTGCCCGCCATTATCTTGTCAATTATAATGTTACTATAATGCGTCTGCAAATAAATATGACTTGTCAGAAGTCAATGAATGAAAAACGCATTCAGGATGAAAAATGCAAAGTTAACATTATAAAATATAATGTCAGTTTAAGTTTTCACATGACTGTGTGGAATTGTTAAAACTAAAAATTCAGGCTTGTGTTTCGCAGCAGATCCTTGCTTAATGAAACTTCTCATTGTGCAGGCATCAGGTGTGTGAACTTGGGTGATGTCAGTCATTGTTGAATTCACAGTTAACAAATGCTTTTAGACCCCAGTCCTACCTCTGAAGCTGTCTGCAAAATAATGCTAACATTTTTCACAGCGCCATTGAATTCCTCATCATCTAGATCATTCTAGTCAAAAGCTCATATTGGCATTTACAGCAAGCTACAGGAGAACATCTCTACACCGCCAATTCTCTCTACTTACCTCTCAGTGCAAACACCTGCGTCCGAATTTTGACTTCAGCCCATCATTGCCTGCAGTGTACACCATGCACCAAATGGGTCTCACGGCTCATTTAAGCTCTCTCCTCATCAAAAGCCCAAATCAATTGCCACATGTCTTTCTTTAATGTTTGTGTTGTGCAATGAAAGTCTCTCAGTCTCCATGAAAAGCTTGTGGTTGGTGGCAGTCATTATGCAATTCACAGTTAACAAGTGCATTTAATCCCCAGTCTTACCGCTGAGGTTGTATAAGGAACATTGCTAATATTTTTCACTGACTCCATGGCAAATCATGTGAGTAATCGCAGAACAGTCATAGTCATACAGCAAGGAAACAGGCCCTTCAGCCCAACTCGCTCATGACAACCAATACCGCCCCATCCATTTGCTCGTGTTGGCCCACATCTGTCCAAAGCTTTCCTATCCATGTATCTGTCCAAATGTCTTTTAAATGTGGTTATGGTACTTGGCTCAATTACTTCCTTTGGCAACTGTAAACAGGTTGCCCCTCGGGTTCATGCTGAATCTTTACCAGCTCACATTAAACTGTGCTCTCTAGTTCTTGATTTTCCCTACTCTGGGTTAAAAAAACTCTATACATTCACTATTCTCCTCATGATTTTGTACACCTCTATAATATCTCAGCCTCCTACACTCCAAAGCATAAAATCCTAGGCTGCCCAACCTATCCCTGTAGCTCAGGCCCTCGTGTCCGAGCAACATGCTCGTAAATCTTCTCTGTACTCCTTCTGGTTTAATCTTTCCTATATTATGATGACCAAAACTGGACATGACACTCACGTGTGTCCTCACTAACTACGATACTCAGCTCCCTGACCAATGTCTAAAAGCTGCCATTACCACCCTATCTATCTGCAACAGCACTTATAAGAATGATGTGCTTGTACTCCCATATCATTCTGCTCCACAAAACTCCCCATGGTCCCGCCGTTCACAGGATAGGCCCTGTTCTGGTTTGACTCGCCAAATTGCAACTGCTCACACTTATCTGAATTAACCAGGTCACTGCCAATTTTTTTTTTCACTATTGGCCATGAACCAAGTATACTCAGGGGTGTCATTGAGCAGCCAAATCTTTGTATAAGCTTGAAAAGTGACTTGAGAGAGAATCGATTACAAAATATTATTTATAATGAGAGCTTCACATTCTCATGCAACATTATTACCATTGTATTGGTGCCTGGGAGCCATATGTATCTCTTTTGCCTGAATACATCTGTGATCTCTGCCATTCAGTGCATGGATATTGGGTATGAGGATAAATATGGAGGTAGTAAATAACAGGGTTAGCCTTATTTCTTTTGTTGGAGCTCCATTGTTAAATTAATTATTAATCATGTTATTTCCATCTTTTTCTTCACCTGGAATAAAAATCCTTTATCCTCCCATTACTATGAATGAATGTACCGTATTACTATGATAAAAGTAGGTTGCCTGATTTTATCAATGTGGACCCACTTTGGTCTGGAATGAGACTTAAAACATTGCATTAACAGCTACTGAGCATTAATTCAAAATGTCTTTATCATATTTACTGTAATTAATATTTTTTCTGACTGGTCACTGTTGCTAGAATTTTTCATGGGAAACCATGATTGTCATTCAGTAGATAAGACTCATAAAGTATGCTGAACAATACAAATTTCTATGTATGGGTTTTTAAATTGAATTGATTGAAGCTTGCAGCAGCCACTGGTTCGGCTTTTGAATGCAAAATGAGCGTGGGATTGTGCAAGAACTTGCTGTGAATCATTCAGATGATGCATCCACTTACATTCTCATTCTGACTGTGCTGCTTTAACTTTTTATATTCCTTTATTTTAAATGCGCTGAACCATTGTGCTGATGTGATGCGTGATGAGATGGAAAGATTTCACATCAGCAGGAATATAAAATTGCTTCTGTCTTTCACCTGTCCTACACATTCTATTGAATTAGGTTGCAGTACAAATAACAGATGACATGATGGCAGAACTAATTTTCTTATTTAAAGCTTTGCTTTATGAAATGTACACTTCACAAAAAAAAATGTTACTGCCTAGTGGCATTGTCTAATGATTGATTGAATTCCCCCTATTTAGAACATCACAACAGTTTGATTTCTAAATCCATTTCCGCCTTCAGGCAGAAGAATTAAATATACCCAGAGGCAGGATGCAAATATGGCACATAATAATATTTAAGCCGTTTCTTAGAATTATTTTATTAACTTCTTGATCCATTCACGAATTCCAAACATGGGCTGCAACTAAGTCCATGGCATTCTTGCTTTTCATGGAAAATAAATTGTGCAAGCTGATGGGACAAAATAAAATGCTTCATCAGCGGGATACTGGATGATGAGCTGTCAACCAAACCTAATCAGAGATGAGAGTAGGAGCTGCTGTTGGTTTTCAGTAAATACTGATACACATTGTCTGTGTTACACAGTACCTAACTAATGCGTGCTGCTACTCTTCACACAATACCAAAAAATATTGGCTTAAAAATTGCAATCTTTTGGAAACTTGAATATAACGTGTTGCAGAAGCAGAACAAAAGTTGCTTTGTTGGAAGCTTTCAATAACTTCACTTATCAAAAGTACGTATATGATTGCTAGTTATGGGCTTAAAAAAGAAAATTATGAACGCATGGAATGCAAGAAAAAAACTCTCAGTTTACAAGAAAGCACTGCTGATGGGCAGCAGAAGTTGTAAGGTGATTGCCTTGTGCTGTGGAAGTTGCCATAGGCAACAAATTGAAGGTGGGATCCAAGAAATAATTCAGTTTTCTTAATGATAGGTAGGATATTTGGAATCTGGACAAGCCATCTGATAGTGTAAATATCTTGGTAGTTCAAGAGATTGTGCGTAGAAGCTCAGTAGATAAGACTCTTAAAGCATGCTAAACTATTTATAAATCTCTATGTATGGGTTATAAAATGGATTAGGCTTTATTACACTTGTGGCCCACAAAGAATGAAATGTAGAATAAAGGTCATGGAATGAATTGGCAATGGATCCAGGAGGAGATGAGAGGTAAAGAGATTGGTTGGGATATTCTGGCTTGAGTAGAACAGGTTGGAGTGATACTTTGTGGCAGAGAAGAGAGACATTGAATGGACCTAAATGAAGCTGAGAATTCAAGGTGGTAACATTCCCACTAGAAAAAAATATTGTGATGTTTCTTGAGGTAGAATCCAGGCTGTGGAAGACAGCAGAAACTTCATTCGAGGAGGTTAAATGGGAAAGGTTAACAACAATATAGCTTGCAATGAACAAGTTAAACATCCTGGTGGGAAAAGAGAGATTCAGAATGATGATAGCTGAAAGCTTTGAGGATCAATATTTTTGAAGAGGAAAGTTAGCATGATCGTGAGTGGTTGCAATAGATTCAAGGGAGATCCAAGTCCATTAGAAGGTCGGTAGAAATCCTTGAGGGATCTAGAAAAGGTCAAGGACTCTGGACTTGGATTAGTACTCGATGTGGAGTGGTGGGGCTGAAGATGAGGTATTATGGTTTGCCTTTCTGATGAAGAGAAGAAGAAAGGAGGCAAATTAACCAATTGTTGGGGGGAATTTCAGTAATAATGTCTGGCAATAATGGTTTACGACCAACCATGTACTGAGATTGGTGATGGAATTATGCCCTTGTTTCGTCTGTTTGCCATGGTGATTATGTGTTCATGATGAAATTAAATATTTCAAAATAATTTTCCTTGTGTGTTTTTTAGGGGCTGTTCTGAGATGTACCGCATGCCCGTAATGGAATACAAAGTAAACAATGAAGGTATTCCATACGAGTTTAAATTGCCATTCAGAAATAGCAATAAGTGGCAGCGGGGCATTCCGCCATCCCATAGTACAGTTCAACTGCAATCACAGACACAAAGCCAAGCTGCAAACAGGATGATATCTGCATCGGGCAGCAGGGGCCAGCCACAAGAGCGCAACTCACCCATGCCACGCAGTGCTTCTAGTGATGGACGTTCATTGGACACTAAGAGGTTTGAGATTATTTCTACTTCCCAACATAAACCAGAAAAATGTACAAACAGCATAATTTTGTCATAGACTGTTTTAGTACAACTATCAGCATAATATTTAAATACTATAATTGCAAAAATATCAAAGCAAGAAATTGGCATTTTGTGTCCACTTCAAGTGCGGGATAATCATTCAGCAATGGAAAATAATTTTAATGGAAATTTTAAATGATTTTCATTGGGTTTCAATGTGGTTCAGCAAAGCTTGGCTTGGGAGCCATATATTGATGTTGGAGATGCTTTGAATCAGATTTATCTGCATGAGACTAGACTACAAAGGTTAAGTATGAGATCAGATGCATAGATTAGTCTTGGTTTCGCTTTCAACGTTTTAAGATTGAAGAAGTTTGAAATGATCAAACAAGTTAATGCAGTACATGGAGATTAGTAACCCATTATTCTAACATTATAGAAGCAAGGATACGGACTACTATGCTACGGTGGGTATATTGAGTTGAGAAACAGATCATTCAACTGCATGGTTTGCCTCAGTTGACAATACTCTCACAGCTGAAGTCCAAAAACCTGAAAAGAAAATCCAAGATTTGTACAAATCCAATAAAGTGCAATATTAAATTAGATTATACTGTTGGAGATGCCATCTTTTGGATCACGGATTAAACTGAAGTTCCATTTCCCCTTTCAAGTGGTAGTTTGTAGAAGAGGAGGAGAGGTCTCTCTGG
Organism: Okamejei kenojei; assembly: GCA_035221665.1. Lineage (NCBI taxonomy): Eukaryota > Metazoa > Chordata > Chondrichthyes > Rajiformes > Rajidae > Okamejei > Okamejei kenojei. The sequence continues at coordinate 68,004,466 of CM069139.1, forward strand.
TGTTCTGTTCAAGATTTATCTTTCATTCAGCATTTCTCTAAAACGCTATTTGTTCTCATTGTCATTTTACCGATTGTGGCAGCTGGCTGTTTACATATTGTCTACAAAGTTTCCAATGTTACTATGTGGCTACACTTCAAAACTACTCCATTTGAAAAATGCAAGACTATTTATTTACCAATTGAGTTGTGTGGGCTGGATCCATAACTTAGGAAGGAACATGGATAGTATAGTATGCAGAAGCAAGATAACAAAAAAAAACTTTAATTAACCGTCTTAACTGGCATATTAAATCCGTGTTAAATCCGAGGTTAATGCTCATGTAGTAAAATCATAGTAAAACCCATAATATGGCACCACATTCAAGATTGCAATCATTCTGGATTCACATTGCTGTATGAGTTACTTGAATTTTAATCCTCTGGTATATGGCGTCTTCCACTTTCCAGTTTATAGGATTTTGAGTTGTTTCATTCTATCAGTTATATTCCAACTATCAGTATTTTGAGTTATTCATATCTATCAGGCTATATTCCAACTATGTGCATGACAAGAAATACCTCTGAAGAAGGGTCTCGACCAAAAACGTCACCCATTCCTTCTCTCCAGAGATGCTACCTGTCGCGCTGAGTTACTCCAGCATTTTGTGTCTATCTTAGATTTAAACCAGCATCGGCAGTTCTTTCCTACACAAGAGGTACCTTCTGTAACCTGCTCACTCAGATCTATTAACACTGATGATTCAATTCACAACTTTTCAATCCTGTTCTTTCTGGCCTTTGTCCAAGCATCTGCCTATCAACCTTTGCTCTGTTCCTTCTCCCTTCCAGCTATCTCCTCTCCCCTGAAACTTCACCTCTCCATGTTCTCCATTGAATTATTCCAGCACTTTGTGTTTTTGTTTTGTAAACCAGCATCTACAATTTTTTTTGTTTCTAAGCCTGTTGAGATTTGGACTGAAGACACAAGAAACTGCAAATGCTGGAATCTTGAGCAAAACACAAAGTTCTGGAGGAACTCAGCAGGTTAGACAGCATCTATGGAGAGAATATACAGATTACATTTCATGACCTGAAATGTTGTCTGTCTATTCCCTCCATAAATTATGCCCTCTGAATTCCACAAGCACTTTGAGATATGGACTGCTGTGCTCATGGAGTTTAAAATAAAACTTTTTGTTTTTAAACCTAAATTTCTGTAAATTTTCACAGTAGTGGTAGTTTGTTACCACAGTCCATTCTTTCAATCTCACTGATCCAGTAAAGCATTTTGTGTCTATCTCTGGTGTAAACTGGCATCTGCAGTTCCTTCCAATACAAAACAATGAGAATTTCTCCTGGATAATGTAAATTAATTTGTTGAATTTGATCATGGCAACGGCTTCAAAGTCCAAGCTTTCTGTCAGTTTTGTAGTCAAATTTACAGAAGCACTGTACTCATCCAAATATGTATGTCAGTGAGACATACAAGAAGACAGCAAGAATCTTATAATTTGGAATAGTCTTAACATAGAAACATAGAAAAATAGGTGCAGGAGTAGGCCATTCGGCCCTTCGAGCCTGCACCACCATTCAATATGATCATGGCTGATCATCCAACTCAGTATCCCGTAACTGCCTTCTCTCCATACCCCCTGATCCCTTTAGCCACAATAGCCACATCCAACTCCCTCTTGAATATAGCCAATGAACTGGCCTCAATCGACCTTCTGTTGCAGAGAATTCCAGAGACTCACCACTCTCTGTGTAAAGAATGTTTCCCTTATCTCGGTCCTAAAGGAATTCCCCCTTATCCTTAGACTGTGACCCCTTGTTCTGGACTCCCCCAACATCGGGAACAATCTTCCTGCATCTAGCTTGTCCAACCCCTTAAGAATTTTGTAAGTTTCTATAACCATATAACCATATAACAATTACAGCACGGAAACTGGCCCTCTCGGCCCTTCCAGTCCATGCCGAACATTTATTTTCCCCTAGTCCCATCTACCTGCTCTCAGACCATACCCCTCCATTCCCTTCCCATCCATATACCTATCCACTTTACTTTTAAATGTTAAAATCGATCCTGCCTCCACCACTTCTGCTGGAAGCTCATTCCACACAGCCACCACTCTCTGAGTAAAGAAGTTCCCCCTCATGTTATCCCTAAACATCTGTCCCTTAATTCTCATGTCATGCCCTCTTGTTTGAATCTTCCCTACCCTCAATGGGAAAAGCTTATCCACATCAAATCCGTCTATCCCTTTCATCATTTTAAAGACCTCAATCAAGTCCCCCCTTAACCTTCTGCGCTCCAAAGAATAAAGACCTAACTTGTTCAACCTTTCTCTGTAACTTAGTTGCTGGAACCCAGGCAACATTCTAGTAAATCTCCTCTGTACTCTTCTCTATTTTGTTGACATCCTTCCTATAATTAGGCGACCAAAATTGTACACCATACTCCAGAATTGGTCTCACCAATGCCTTGTACAATTTTAACATTACTTCCCTACTCCTATATTCAATGCTCTGATTTATAAAGGCCAGCACACCAAAAGCTTTCTTTACCACCCTATCTACATGCGATTCCACCTTCAGGGAACTATGCACAGTTATTCCTAGATCCCTCTGTTCCACAGCATTCCTCAATTCCCTACCATTTACCATGTACGTCCTATTTTGATTTGTACTGCCAAGATGTAGCACCTCACACTTATCAGCATTAAACTCCATCTGCCATCTTTCAGCCCACTCTTCCAAATGGCCCAAATCTCTCTGTAGACTTTGAAAATCTACTTAATTATCTACAACACCACCTATCTTAGTATCATCTGCATACTTACTTATCCAATTTTCCACCCCATCATCCAGATCATTGATGTACATGACAACAACAGTGGACCCAACACAGATCCCTGAGGCACGCCATTGGTCACCGGCTTCCAATGTGACAAACAGCCATCCACCATTACTCTCTGGCATCTCCCATTCAGCCACTGTTGAATCCATCTTGCTACTCTGCCATTAACACCCAAAGATTGAACCTTCTTAACCAACCTTCCATAGGGAACCTTGTCAAAGGCCGTACTGAAATCCATATAGACAACATCCACTGCTTTACCCTCATCAATTTCCCTAGTAACCTCTTCAAAAAATTCAAGAAGGTTTGTCAAACATGACCTTCCAGGCACAAATCCATGTTGACTGTTCCTGATCAGACCCTGTTTATCCAGATGCTTATATATATTATCTCTAAGTATCCTTTCCATTAATTTGCCCACCACTGACGTCAAACTAACAGGTTTATAATTGCGAGGTTTATTCTTTGAACCCTTTTTAAACAATGGAACAACATGCGCAGTACATCAATCCTCTGGCACTATTCCCATTCCTAATGACATTTGAAATATTTCTGTCATAGCCCCTGCTATTTCTACACTAACTTCCCTCAATGTCCTAGGGAATATCCTGTCAGGACCTGGAGACTTATCCACTTTTATATTTTTCAAAAGTGTCAGTACTTCCTCCTCTTTGAATCTCATAGTTTCCATAGCTACTCTACGTTTTTCCCTTACCTCACAGAGTTCAATATCCTTCTCCTTGGTGAATACCGAAGAAAAGAAATTGTTCAATATCTCCCCCATCTCTTTTGGCTCTGCAGATAGCTGTCCATTCTGGCTCTCTAATGATCAAATTTTATCCCTCATTATCCTTTTGCTATTAATATAGCTGTAGAAACTCTTTGGATTTACTTTCACCTTTCTTGCCAAAGCAACCTCATATCTTCTTTTAGCTTTTCTAATTTCTTTCTTAAGATTCTTTTTACATTCTTTATACTCATCTAGCACCTCATTTACTCCATGCCTCCTATAAATATGGTAGATATCTCTCTTTTTTCGAACCAAGTGTCCAATTTCCCTTGAAAACCATGGCTCTTTCCAATTTGTACAATTTCCTTTCAACCAAACAGGGACATAAAGATTCTGTAATCTTACAATTTCCCCTTTAAATGTCCTGCATTTCTCTTCTACATCCTTCCCATGAAACAAAATGTCCCAATTCACTCCTTTTAAATCCTTACGCATTCCCTCAAAGTTAGCCTTTCTCCAATAAAAAATCTCAACCCTAGGTCCAGTTCTGACTCTCTCCATAATTATATTGAAACGGGACCAGTGATACTTCAGGCGGGACCAGTATCATTGGTCCCGCCCGAAGTGCTCACCAACGCTTACCTCCGTCACCTGACCTGCCTCATTTCCTAACAGGAGGTCCAGCACTGCCCCTTCTCTGGTTGATACCTCTCTGTATTACTGCAAAAAACTACCCTGCACACATTTTACGAACTCCAAACCATCCAGTTCATTTATAGAATGTGTTTCCCAGTCGATTTTTGGAAAATTGAAATCTCCCACAATCACTACCTTGTGCTTACTACTAATATCTGCTATCTCCTTACATATTTGCTCTTCCAATTCTCGCTAATGTGAAAACAAAGAACTGCAGATGTTAGTTAATACACAAAATGACATAAAGTGCTGGAGTAACTCAACAGGTCAGGTAGCATCCTTGGAGAACATGGATATGGTTGATATCCTTCTTCAGATGACGAAGGGTCAATACCCTCTGAAAAAGGGTCTCGACAACGTCATCTATCCGTGTTCTCCAGGGATGCACCCTGAACTGCTGAGTCATTCCTGCACTTTGTGTCATTCTTTTGCTAATATAGAACACTGAAATCTCCATGCTGTGAATACACTGCCTCAGAATCTATGTCATAAGTCAACCAAGTGATCATGGTTCTGATAGTGAATGTTGATAGACTAGTGGGGAAAAGATGGCATAAAACCAAGTCAATACATTTTTGCTCAATATCAACTCTCCAACTAAAGCCAACTTTTGGAAATAGGAGCTCTGGCTGATTTTATTTTATTTGTGTATCTGTAGTATCAGTGGTTTCCATCTGTGCCTCATTCCTTTGCTGAAATAAGCTAATTCTGCTCTGGCGGGAATTTAAAGCCACAATCATTTGGGTCAGTCAGTCAGATCAAAATCAGGATAAAGCATTTTAAAGCCCCCAAGTCAGCAAGTTGTTGGCTTTCCTCAGTAACATTTCCAAATTATTACAAGGAGCACTGAGGCAATAATTTTTATGAATCCTAAATTTATAATAAACAAAAGTTTTTTTGGAAGATCAAAGAGATTAAAATGTAAATAATCTGAAGTTTTGGAATGGTATGATCAAATAGAATAGTGCAGCAAATTAATAATAAACGAATCTAGCTTGAGACAGGCACTCTGATTTCTTGAAAAGTAGCATCAAAAGTGGTTTTGATTATTATTTGATTTCTGGGTCAAAAACTCATTGAACATAAACATGTATTTTTTTAATGAAGTTTATTGTAGTAGCTAACTTTGATTCTGCTAAAACTTAACTGTAATTAGTATATCTTCATATGCACAACAATATAGGTATGTTACAAAACTTACCTTGAGCAGCGCTGCAGTTCTGCCGCTCCTCGTGTGTATGACTTTGGCGCCTTTCAGAGGGGGGCGTGTTTATAGTGCAATTTTTCCACAGACAGGGCAAATCGACCCATGTCAGGGGATTTCGTTGCTGAAGAAAAATCGCTCCGACATTTCATTCATGAAGGTATTTTTAAATTACACTAGATTATTTATTAGCTAGAGTAATTTAAAAATCATCTTCTAAAGCCGTGAGCGCCGACAAGGGGAAGGATATTTACGTAGGGGAGGAAATAAAGTACACAGTTTATTTTTACATTAAAACTTGTTTTTTAGGAAGCATTTAATCACATTTTCATGTTGCGAAATGGGGACAAGAAAATGTATGAACTGGCAGTATTTTTCATGCCGACTTCACCGCAAACCGCAACGTTCCAATCCACCGCGTTCCACTAAAACCCAATCGCAAGTTGATTTAAATGGCCATAAATTTACAGGAATTAAACACTAAATTCCTTCCATTGGCCTATAAATTAATGAAAATTAGATTTAAAAATCATGTTATATTGTGAATTATTGTGTGATTGTTATTTGGACAGGCAATTTAAAAAAGTTTATCTTTTCTTAAGAAATAGATAGATGTTTCGATCTAGTAATTTAATTTTGTAATTAGCTACATAGAAACATAGAAATTAGGTGCAGGAGTAGGCCATTCAGCCCTTCGAGCCTGCACCGCCATTCAATATGATCATGGCTGATCATCCAACTCAGTATCCCGTACCTGCCTTCTCTCCATACCCTCTGATCCCCTTAGCCACAAGGGCCACATCCAACTCACTCTTAAATATAGCCAATGAACTGGCCTCAACTACCCTCTGTGGCAGAGAGTTCCAGAGACTCACCACTCTCTGTGTGAAGAAAGTCTTTCTCATCTCGGTCTTAAAGGATTTCCCCCTTATCCTTAAGCTGTGACCCCTTGTCCTGGACTTCCCCAACATCGGGAACAATCTTCCTGCATCTAGCCTGTCCAACCCCTTAAGAATTTTGTAAGTTTCTATAAGATCCCCTCTTAATCTCCTAAATTCCAGAGAGTATAAAACCAAGTCTATCCAGTCTTTCTTCATAAGACAGTCCTGACATCCCAGGAATCAGTCTGGTGAACCTTCTCTGCACTCCTCTATGGCAATAATGTCCTTCCTCAGATTTGGAGACCAAAACTGCACGCAATACTCCAGGTGTGGTCTCACCAAGACCCTGTACAACTGAAGTAGAACCTCCCTGCTCCTGTACTCAAATCCTTTTGCTATGAAAGCTAACATACCATTCGCTTTTTTCACTGCCTGCTGCACCTGCATGCCTACTTTCAATGACTGGTGTACCATGACACCCAGGTCTCGCTGCATCTCCCCTTTTCCTAATCGGCCACCATTTAAATAATATTCTGCTTTCCTGTTTTTGCCACCAAAGTGGATAACCTCACATTTATCCACATTATACTGCATCTGCCAAACATTTGCCCACTCACCCAGCCTATCCAAGTCACCTTGCAGTCTCCTAGCATCCTCCTCACAGCGAACACTGCCCCCCAGCTTAGTGTCATCCGCAAACTTGGAGATATTGCCTTCAATTCCCTCATCCAGATCATTAATATATATTGTAAATAGCTGGGGTCCCAGCACTGAGCCCTGCGGTTACCCCCACTAGTTACTGCCTGCCATTGTGAAAAGGACCCGTTTACTCCTACTCTTTGCTTCCTGTTTGCCAGCCAGTTCTCTATCCACATCAATACTGAACCCCTAATACCGTATGCTTTAAGTTTGTATACTAATCTCTTATGTGGGACCTTGTCGAAAGCCTTCTGGAAGTCCAGATATACCACATCCACTGGTTCTCCCTTATCCACGCTACTAGTTACATCCTCGAAAAATTCCACAAGATTCGTCAGACATGATTTACCTTTTGTAAATCCATGCTGACTTTGTCCAATGATTTCACCACTTTCCAAATGTGCTGCTATCCCATCTTTAATAACTGACTCTAGCAGTTTCCCCACTACCGATGTTAGACTAACTGGTCTGTAATTCCCCCGTTTTCTCTCTCCCTCCCTTCTTAAAAAGAGGGGTTACATTTGCTACCCGCCAATCCTCAGGAACTACTCCAGAATCTAAAGAGTTTTGAAAGATTATCACTAATGCATCCACTATTTCCTGAGCTACTTCCTTAAGTACTCTGGGATGCAGCCTATCTGGCCCTGGGGATTTATCGGCCTTTAATCTATTCAATTTACCCAACACCACTTCCCGACTGACCTGGATTTCACTCAATTCCTCCTTTGACCCACAGTCCCTGCTATTTCAGGCAGATTATTTATGTCTTCCTTAGTGAAGACGGAACCAAAGTAGTTATTCAATTGGTCCGCCATATCCTTGTTCCCCATGATCAACTCACCTGTTTCTGACTGCAAGGGACCTACATTTGTTTTAACTAACCTCTTTCTCTTCACATATCTATAAAAACTTTTGCAGTCAGTTTTTATGTTCCCTGCCAGTTTTTCTTTCATAATCTATTTTTCCTTTCCTAATTAAGCCCTTTGTCCTCCTCTGCTGGTCTCTGAATTTCTCCCAGTCCTCTGGTATGCTGCTTTTTCTGGCTACTTTGTACGCATCATCCTTTGCTTTGATACTATCCCTGATTTCCCTTGTTATCCACGGATGCACTACCTTCCCCCGATTTATTCTTTTGCCAAACTGGGATGAACAATTTTTGTAGTTTCATCCATGCAATCTTTAAATGTCTTCCATTGTATATCCACCGTCAACCCTTTTAGAATTAATTGCCAGTCAATTCTTGGCCAATTCACGTCTCATACCCTCAAAGTTACCTTTCTTTAAGTTCAGAACCATTGTTTCTGAATTAACAATGTCACTCTCCATCCTAATGAAGAACTCAACCATATTATGGTCACTCTTGCCCAAGGGGGCACGTACAACAAGACGGCTAATTACCCCTTCCTCATTACTCAAAACCCAGTCTAAAATAGCCTGCTCTCTCGTTGGTTCCTCTACATGTTGATTTAGATAACTATCCCGCATACATTCCAAAAAATCCTCTTCCTCAGCACCCCTGCCAATTTGATTAACCCAATCTATATGTAGATTGAAGTCACCCATTATAACTGTTTTGCCTTTGTCGCACGCATTTCTAATTTCCATTTGATACCATCCCCAACTTCTCTGCTACTGTTAGGTGGCCTGTACACACAACACCCCCAGCGTTTTCTGCCCCTTAGTGTTTTGTAGCTCTACCCATACCGATTCCACATCCTCCAAGCTAATGTCCTTCCTTTCCATTGCTTTAATCTCCTCTCTAACCAGCACGCTACCCCACCTCCTTTTCCTTTCTCTCTATCCCTTCTGAATATTGAATATCCCTGGATGTTCAGCTCCCAGCCTACGTCACCCTGGAGCCATGTCTCCGTGATCCCAACTATATCATAATCATTAATATCTATCTGCACGTTCAACTCGTCCACCTTATTACGAAATACTCCTTGCATTGAGACACAAAGCCTTCAGGCTTGTCTTTACAACGCATTTACCCCTTATACAATTTTGCTGAAAAGTGGCCCTTTTTGATTTTTGCCCCTGGTTTTTGTCTGCCTGCCACTTTTACCTTTCACCTTGCTACCTAATGCTTCTACCCTCATTTTTACACCCTCCTGCCTCTCTGCTCTTTGTACCCATCCCCCTGCCACATTAGTTTAAATCCTCCCCGACAGCACTAGCAAACACTCCCCCAAGAACATCGGTTCCATTCCATTCCAAGTGCAAACCGTCCTGTTTGTACCGGTCCCACCTCCCCCAGAACTGGTCCCAGTGCCCTAAAAATTTGAATCCCTCCCCCTTGCACCACTTTTCAAGCCACGTATTCATTTGCATTATCCTCCTATTTCTACTCTGACTGGCCCGTGGTACTGGTAGTAATCCGGAGATTACTACCTTTGAGGTCCTACTTTTAAGTTTATCTCCTAGCTCCCTAAATTCACCTTGTAGGACCTCATCCCTTTTTTTACCTATATCGTTGGTGCCAACATGCACCCACGACAACTGGCTGTTCACCCTCCCCCTCCAGAATGTTCTGCAGCCCGTTCAATTACAATTAGGTAACTAACTAATTATATGCTTTAATTTCTGGTCATCCAAGTAATATTGTTCCGAGTATGAAAATGGCCATAACCTTTTTAATACTGAAGATATGAAAGTGAATTAGGTGTCAAATTAAACTTATTTTTATACTTTATCTGATGGGATAAATTGCAGACTTGATTTTTTAAATCTCAAAATTTTGTAACATTGCTAAACAATATATAGCAACTGCAGTAATATAGCCCTCAGGATCATTTACTTCAAGTTATTGGCTGTTGTAACTCTAAATAAATGTGCAAATGCTATTGATTATATTTTGATTACAATAAGGAAATAATCATCCACATCCTTGGCAGACGTTGGAATTGCTATGAATGGAAAATTCCTTCAGAGATTCTTCTTGTTGCCAAGCATTGTAGAAGAACCCTAACAGCTAAACTTTACATTGATTAACCAGAATTCAATGTTTTCGTCAATGTTTAACAAGACTTGTATAATGAGAGGTTATCCTTTTTGGGCTTAAAAAAAAAAATTCTTGACCTGTATTTTGCATTGGTCAGAAGCCTAGAGAATTACTTCAATATTTCAGGTTTTAATGAGAGCCATCTGCAGTCTTAAGTCATTAAGGGTGATTTTAACCCTTCAGGAGCAATTGGAACGTGGAAAAGGAGTTTATAATAGAAGGGGGAGACTCGTTTTAATGGCTCTTTCCCAAATAGCAATTTAAAACAAATTAAATAAGGTTCAATCTTTATCTCCTAAATGTTGATGTTTGATCAGATTAAACTCCCAGGGTGGAGATTAAGCTGTACACATTTTTAGGGCTAAAGTATAGCTCTGTGGAGATGGAAGGAAACCTGAGGTTGTTCCTCAGATCAGGTTTGCGCACGCATACCACAAATGGCTTCAAATGCCACAAAAGCTCTGTGAACAGAACGCTATATTTTGTGAAGGACTGGATAGTCTGAATGCTTGTGATGTCTTCTAAAGCAAACATTGTGAAGTATTAGTGAAAGCATAGAATATAAGACTAGGTAGGGTTTTGGTACAACAATGTAAATCTTTTGTTCAACCATCGTTGGGGAACGGTGAGCAGTTCTATTTGCTTTATAAGAGGAAGGGTGTGATTTCACTGGAGAAAATACCGAGGAGACCTTCCAGGATGATGCCTGGGATGGAGCTTTTCAGTTAAGAAGAGAGACTTGATAGCTTGGATAGATGCAACATGTTGGAGTAACTCAACGGACAGGTAGCATCTCTGGAGAGAAGGAATGGGTGAGGTTCTGGGTCAAGACCCTTCTGTGCTTTCTTTGGAATGTCGAAGGCTGATTAAGTATACAGAGTTGTGAGGAAAGATAAGGGACATAGTAAGAAACATTTTCCATTTGCAGTGACACCTATAACCTGACGGCATTGATTTATGATAAAGGATAGGAGATTTAAAGAAAAATGTATCTAAAGGGTGGTTTGTATCATTTAGTCGGAGCAACTTTCAAATCCCATATCTATATAGTGAGGAGATATTATGTACAGAAATACGACTGCAAACACGTCTCAGCAGAATTAACATTTTTGTTTTTCTTAAGCAGTTTGTTGCCGTTTTCTGTTCCTCAAAATGAATATGAAGTGTTTATTTTGTAGTCGATATTAAAGGACTGATTATATCTCAATCAGCTTACAGCAAGTAGTATTTATCCTCCCTGTTGTGGAATAAGCTGAAACACAAATCACTTCATACTTAATAAGGGAAAGTGGTATTGCCAAAGCTGCAATAAACTGAAATCAGATCAGGCAAAAATAGAGATTGGGTGCATTTTAACCATCTAATCAGATAATTGGTCACCTAAATTGCATTGCAAGAACTTAGGTTGATCCAATGTCAATGCTTAATTTATTTTCCTGAAGTTTTTGTCAGGTTGGAGTTCAAAGGTTCAAAGGATCTCTGGTACCTCACCTAATGCTTTGTGTCAACCAGACATAGATAGTGGTGGATTGGGGGCACCAAAATGAATCCAACCAGAGACATTTTCCATCACCTGTCAGATAAAGTGATTGATGACCCAGGCTCCTCATAGAACAGAGGATTCCAAGGGCAATTGCAATTTAACAAATTCCAACTTTCCTAACTTAGTTCCATCCCATTTAATACATTTCTCAGCTGAATATCACAAAGCTAAATTGAGATTGTCCTTTATATGAATTAAATAATCTTGTATTGCATTAATTTGAAACTTGGCTCTTTTTTTTCTTAGCTTAATTATTCCAGATAAATATAATTTTATTTCAGATAGAGCTTTTGAACTTTTGCTCAGATAGATTATGCTCCTTTATGCTGCATGTGTATGGGATTGCAAATGGCCACCAGATTCCTATAAATAATTTTAATATCTAGAATTAGGTATATTTAAGTCTAGTGAGATGCAAAACATCTGTTTTAATAAAACCAATTTGACTTTACTTTCTCTCTCCCTCTCAAGTCTTGGGAGTTTGAATAGCAGGGGGGAGGGGGGCTCCTCCAACAAGATAGGCTCATCATTTTAATATTGTCATGAGATTGCAAAGCTCAAATGTAATCTCCCTTCAAGATTTAACTATGGCAGCGCACTTTCCCCAGACCTTGGGTAACCCCATGGATGAACGTGATAACCACACCTGGAGTATTGTGTGTAGTTTTGGTCCCCTAATTTGAGGAAGGACATTCTTGCTATTGAGGGAATGCAGCATACTGATTGGGGTTGGTCAGCCATGATCACATTGAATGGCGGTGCTGGCTCGAAGGGCCGAATGGCCTACTTCTGCACCTATTGTCTATTGGCTGCTTTGTGCGAAAGCTAAGTTCCTTTGCAGGAAAATGGATATTTAAGATCTGATTTTCATTGGATTTTCATCTTTTCATTGCATAAAACAGAATGAGATATCTTCCCTACAATAAGACAATGTGATTTATTGACAATAGTACGATGACAAGTTCTCTCATGCGAGAAAATGATATAATGACTGCACAATATGTTTAGATATTGCTTAATGAGGGATGAATGTTAGCCATGGCAAACTTTTACAGCTTACATTTCAGCAAGTGACCGTTTTTTAATGAAACTCTTTAATGAAACACAACATTTATATTGAGAGTGAGCAGCACCTCTGGAGAGAAGGAATGGGGATGTTTCGCCCATTCAGAAATGTCACCCATTCCTTCACTCCAGAGATGCTGCCTGTTCTGCTGAGTTCCTCCAGCATTTTGTGTCTATCTTCGGTATAAACCAGCATCTTCAGTTCTTTCCTACACATATATATTAAAGGAATGCGTCTTGAGAAGGTGAAACTTTAGATATGAATAACAAATGAGGAGAGGAGTAAGTGGCGGCAAGTGCGGGGGAAGCATATTTTACAAATTTAGGTTAAATGTTAAGAGTTAATATCGCAATCATGAAGTATAAGTATAATTATTTGATTTTTACAATTTTTGTTAGTATTAATGTTCTAAGCTCCAAATAAATTAAAATTTTAGGATCTTTGAAAGCAATGATTTAGATTTTTAGGATAACTGTTATTGGCTGAAGTTCTAACACTGTCAGGCTGGGTTGTAGGTGCAAAAATGTAGTAACAAAGTGTAGTCTCAGATAAGTTTTCACATTTGTTTGAGCAGTATGGACGTCAGAATTGTGAATAGACTATTTGTTTATTCAATACCCCATTTCTGCTACTTCTGCTCATGGCAAATCCGATTCCTTTGAATAACATGTTGCACATAACAAACAATCTAAGTACATTGTGCTGAGTGAGTTTATGTCATTGGTGGAAGTAGCAGGGATGATGCAGACAACCTCAGCATGCAAAATTCATGTTTGAACTCACTTGCAAAAATGACCATCTGTCTGCGCATGTGCGCATCCAAATGCATAGACAAATTTTGTTTAAGAGCCATCAGAATTGGTATGGTTGAACCTTTCATCAGCCTGTCACATGTACAAACATGGGGTAGAGTTTCAGATCAACAAACTCATCGGAAGGCTGGCTCCATCCTGGTGGCGGAATTGGATTTATAGGAGGTGGTCTTGGAGGGGAGGATGCTCCTCAAGCTGCAGAGCATTCTGGATAATACACCTCTTCCATGACTCACTGTTCAACCTGAGGAGTATCTTCAGCAACAGACTGGTTCCATCAAGTTGCAGGACAGAACGCCACAGGAGATCCTTCTTCCCTGTGGCTATCAAACTTTACAACCCCTCCCCCTTCTGTCGTGGGGTAGACTGAGACTGACTCCCCTCCCCCCCCCCCCCCCCCCCCCCCCCCCCCCCACTCCCCAATCCCTCAAGCCTTTCCACTTGTCACTTTAGTTTCATGTATTTTGTGTTTTTTATGTCTGTTGGCAGATCAATTTCCCTCCTGGGATAAGTAGAATTCTATTGTATCGTGTCGTAGGCTTACAAAATAGCAACTAGTCCTGTGAATCAGTCACCATCTGTGCCTTCAGAAGCTGGTTTGGGTTTTATAGAACAAAGGTGCCGGCTTATTTATTTTCATTTTTATTCTTAAAAACGAAAATACATTTATTCTGCAAAATACATATAATGGAAAAGAACACAAATGTCACTGCTGTTTGCATTCTGTTGACTCCTGCAGGTTGATATCTTCAATGGACAGTCCTTACGTCTCTGCAGCATCGGTGTCTATGGGACGAAACCAGCATTGCCGTAATTCTCCCAGCAATCTGTCTTCTTCCAGTGATGCAGGATCCGGAGGTGGCAGTCATCGAAGGCAGAAGTCCATCCCTGATGGGTATGTCTAACTGCAGTTAAAGCCATTTGGTTAGCAGCCAAAGAGCACATTAAAGAGCTGTGTTCAGCCTGTACAAATTGAACGGTCTGTGCCCTGCTGAGCAAACTAACTGAGGGACTGATGTGATCAATATCTGTTGATAGGTACTCATGTCCTGTTAATTGTTGGCCCCGACATTAGAATGAAATAAAGTAGAAATAATCCGTGTGCTGCTTGCACCTGATACAAGCAACACGTTTACATGCTGGAGGATTCCTCAGAAGTGATCCTCACATGCTCTGTTGTAACACAGCTGACAGCTCTACATCCTCTTGATGTTAGTGTATTCTTTTATCCCTGGTATTTATCTATGTATCATTTAATAAAACAATTATCAATAAATTCCTTCCTGCTTTCAGCTGGCCTGGCATCAAAGATCTTGTGTGCCTTTGGTGAAAAATTGTTTACATCTTCCCGTGTTCTTTGTTTTCTCTCATATCTGACACATCAATTATTTTGCTTGCACTCTCTCATTTTTGTTTTCACATATTACCAATCCTTTTCCATGTTTCCAAAATCTCTTTCTTCCCTCACTTTTTTCCTTTATCCCAATGCTTTTACAGTTCCTTCCCACCTTTGCTGTCCTTGAACATTGCTTCTGTGCACATACACCACACTCCAAACCCCTCTTACGCAATCTCAGTTCTTCGTTCTCTTTAGCATTCTTTGTGTATCCTCGTCCCTTCTCTCTCTGTTCCCTACACTCTACCATCCTTGTGTCCTTCCTCTGACGCACCTCTTATCAAGCACAGTACAAGTAGTCCCTTCTGTAAGCACAATGTTCTCATAGCCTGTGTTCTCAGGTCACAACATTAAACATTTACTTATAAACAAAAGTGTGTCATCAAAATAGGCCAGTGAGGAAAAAGGCAACCAAAAATACCCATTGAGGCCATAGTACCATATCACTAACTAGCAATACGATTGGAATAATGTTAATACTTCAGTTGATTATTGAAAGCTATTCAATTAGTCCTTTGAGACTGCCAAGCATATTTTCAGATGATTTGAAAATTAAGTGCCAGTGTAAATGATAGTTAAGAATTCATGCATTTAGTTTACATTGTAGTCGTAGAGGGGTTTTAGTTACAGTACATGCAATTGTCTAACATGGTTGGCCAACTTTTTGAAGAAATTGCAAACTGGAAAAATGTGCCATGAAGCTGTCTTTGTGTGTTGGAGGCCAATGAAAATGAAGTTTGAGCCTTTTTCTTATGGAAAGGATTTGAAATGCATATTTGTCATGTTGTCGGTCTTTACTGAAATTGCTCTTGGGATTTCTGGAATGTTTCCTCCTAGCAATCCCAGACTTATTCTGAACATTTCTATCAGAGAGAGTTCACCTGATTCTCACAAATGCACTTATGGCCATCTTGTCCGTTACCCTTATGAGTTTGGCTACTGAATTACAATGACTAAATTCCAAATTTAATTTTGATGTAATTCATTGGGACTTCTTTACATTCTTCATGCTGACCTACCTGAATTAGGATTGCCATTATAATTAAAGATTTGTTGTGTTTAATGGGCCTCTGATTTAGATCCAATGTTATAATGCATAAAACACAGGTTTGAGCCATGAGTACACACCAAAGGCTGCCTTTAGTCGTCCCTTCAGTATGAGGGACAGATGGAGAAGAGAAGCCCAAGAAGAATTTATGCTTCTAGAGGGGAAAAACATAGGGATTGATGTTACCTCTCCCTTGATGTGGCCTCCTTTTCATCATTAAGACCAATGGTAGATTAAGTGACCGTTCTCCAAACACCTGTGCTCAGTCTGCCAAGGCCTACTGCATCTCCTGATTGCTAACCATTTTAACTCCATTCCCATTCCCATACTGCCCTTTATGTTCTGGATCTCCTCCATAGCCAGAGTGAGATCACACAAAGTAGAGGAACAACAACTCAAATTCTGCTCTGGTACCTTACAACCTGAACATTGAATTCCCCAATTTTAGGTAACTAACCCACCAACAACCCCTACTTTTATCCTCTCCTTCTCTCCCCATCGTTTCTCCCCCTCTCTTCCCTGTGACCCTCCTAGATTCACACCTGTTTCACCTTTTCCCTTCCCTCCCCCTACCCCCAGCACCGTCCCTCTCCAGCTATTTTTGTTCCTCACATTTTAAGTGCCCTTTTGTGCCCTTATCTTCTTGTCTCACACCGTTTGTATTTTCATCTCTGGCCTTTGTCCATCTATCTACCATTTAAGAATCTCCCTCAACTTCTGTCCACCTATCACTTGCCAGGTTTTGTCTGTCTCCCCCCCACCCCCACCTCTCTTCCAGCTTTCTCCCCTACCAATACAGACAGTCTGAAGAAGGTTCCCAACCAAAAATATCATCACCTATCCATGTTTTCCAGATATGCTGTCTGACCTGCTGAGTTATTCTAACACTTTGTGTCTTTATCTTTTTTAAGATGCTTATGTGTCTCGTGTGTGGATACAAATTAGAATCTAGACCATTCTAACATGTGACAAATAGATGGAGTGTACTGTGCATCATATTGTATGCAATTCCCATCCAATTCAGAAGCCATGCGTAATGCGGAAAGAAGAAAAATGAATTAAAAACCTAAGCACGTCAAACCAGGAATAGGGACAAGAAATAATTGAGATGGCCACTGGTGAAGCTCATTGGGCACTAAATAATTGTAGTGCTATGCTATAAAAGAACGATTTCCAACATCTCATCAGATTAAACCTCTGCAATCATGCCACATGATGCAATAATGGAGGAACATTTGAGTAAACAGTGGGAGGAGGAGTGTGAATATTTCCATCCTCAATGACAGCAGAGCCTTGCGTGTAAGAGGCAACCTTCGTAACCTAGTGGATGATCAATCAAAACATCTCCTGAATGTCTCATCATCATAGAGAGTAGTCTACATCCAATTCATATCAACTCTTCCGGAGAGGCTCAGTCCGCTGTTGGCCCCGACATGACCTTGAATGCAGGGCCGAATACGTGCTTTGAAACTAGGCAGGCCTCAGGCCAAGCTGCTGCAGTGCAACATAACATCAACATCTCCCTGACAAAGTGGAAAATCATCTTGCTATAACAAAACAGGACAAATCTAATCCAGCCAATTAACACTTGCTTTTAAGCAAAGTCATAGAGTAGTCATATCAACTGCTGCTTAATTGTCAGCAAACTGCAAACAGTTTGGTTCTACTGGGAGTGTTATGCTTCAGATATCATTGCAGTCTTGATTCAAGTTTAAACAAAAGATCTGAATTCAAGACCACAATCCAATACTGTCACCAGTTATGACAATTAGAGATTGGCTCTAAATGCTGGGTGACCCATCAGTGACCGCCTCATCTGAATAGATACTAATTCCTCTTGTGAGTTGAGATTAATTTATGCCAATAGAATCACGATGACTCTGGTCAACATTGCCAGGTATTCATCTCATTGGACAAAGTGATCTCCACTGCAATTAGAAACATAGAAAATAGGTGCAGGAGTAGGCCATTCGGCCCTTCGAGTCTGCACCGCCATTCAATATGATCATGGCTGATCAACCTTTCAACCTTTTCAAACAATCACATTCAACCTTTATTAATAACTTAGATAAAGATTTATGGCCCTGTCCCATGGGACGAGTTCATTCGAAGAGCTCTCCCGAGTTTAAAAAGAATCAAACTCGTAAGCATGGGGAATGAATGTAGCGGGTACGTTGACGCTCGGGGGCGTCTCTTAGCTGCTCGTAACGCTAACGGCAGGTACTCGGGAAGACTCGCTAATGGCAGGTAAGCACGGGAAGACTCATGAAGATTTTTCAACAACGGGAGAGCTCTTGGACTGAACTCGTACGGTGGGACAGGGCTTTAAAGTGTATTTATCCACAATTATTGAGGATAGATAGGTAGGTGAGAACCAAAATTGCGAAGAGGATGTCAACTGCAAATTGATACAGAAAAGTTAACCAAGTGCAAAACGATTTGACAGATAGAATGTGATAAGGGGAAATGTGAGTTGTTCCAATTAGTGGGAAGAAGTTTGTTTAAAATAGGAGAGTTTGTGGAATTCTGCTTTGTGGGGGGATGTGGGTATCATGTACATGAAACTAGTACATGAAACATAGTTAGCAAGCCAGTGCAGTAAATAATTCAGAGAGTAAAAGAGATGCTGTATAAAAGAAGGAAATTATTGCTACAACTACAGCTGCTCCTCGATTTGAATACGGCTTACATATGTGGATCCTTGCGTAAGTCGGATGTTACGGAAGTCGGAAACTTTGCGCACGTGTAAAATTGCCGTTTGTACTGTGTAGTACCAGTGGGAGACCATGTTGGAGTTCCGACATGGAGACCATGTGGGAGCTCTGACACAGAGACCATGTGGGAGTAACCAGGGGAACAGCTGACTGCCTTGTGGAAACCACCGCATGTGTAGAAGCACACTGTGACCAAGTCTGCTGAGACGCGCAACTCAGTAATAAAGCAGTTGGCTAAAAGAATTGCTTACACAAGTGCGAGTTTATGCAAGTCATCTATTACGTACGGCAGGGAATGCTTGTATACAGGATTTTGGGAAATCCACACGCGAGTACTGAGCACAGTTTGGTGACATTAATTAAGAATGATGTACCTCTGCTGGAAGCAGCTCAAAGGCAGATCGCAAGCTTGATTCCTGGAACAAAGGGAATGGTAGAGGTGGAGAGTTTGATCAGGTTGTGCCTGTATTTACTCAAGTTTCAAAAAATGTAAAGTGTTCTGATGTGGAGTGTTTTTTCCTCTCAGAAATCTAGAAGTAGGGTGCATAGTTTCACAATGGGGGTCACCCCCCCCCCCCCCCCCCCCGAGACTGAAATGAGGAGGAATTTCTTCTTTAAGTTTGTTGGTCTTTGGAATCCACTATCTCCAGAGATCCATCGAAGCTTATTCTTTGAATATATATCCAAGGCTGAGATTTTTTTTAATCTGTTTTATTGAGTATAGGCAGGGACATGGAATTGAGGCTGAATGCAAATATGATCTTATTGAATGACCGAGCAGGATCATGAGGCCATATCACCTACTTCTGCTCCCATTTGTTTAGTTCAATCACAAACAGGTTAGAAATAATTCAGACAACTGATATTCATAGAAACCTATGAAGTGGTTTCAAAAGCCTATTGTGATCCTGCACTAACTCTGATTCTGATTCATGAACGTCTGTACCCTATTTGATAGAAACATGCAGTCCAGGCACACACCATCTATTTTGAAGATCATCAAATTGACATGGTGAACAAAACAAAGTGACTTTGTTGTTGTTCTGATGATTATTCTTTTACCAACTACAAAGTTTTTCTTTATCCCATAATTCTCAGACAATCAATTCTTGAGATGCTTGACTAACACTCTAAACATTACTGATCATTGTGGAATGTGTCAGTGAGCTACACAGCTGCAGATTTGAGGGAAAAGTCTAGTCTAATTAATGTATGCTATTTATGTGCTTTTTGTGTGTGCTATTAATAAACTTTACATGAACAGCCACATTAATCTTGCATGCAATTCTTTCATTTTTGTAATGGGAACATAGCTTTTGTTAGACCAGTTAGCCTATTGCAAAAATCAGAATGTTAATTTTAAATTTTGCTCTCTGAAGTTCAACAATACATTTCTCCATGCATTGTTTTTATAACTCTGCCGAATGTGTAATTATAAACTTTCTCACAAACGCCTTGTACATTTCAATGGCCATGATGATAATTTGAGTATGTGAAATTTACAAAAAGCAAGTTAAATAGTGGGAAAAAAATTGGAAGAGTTATTCATAATCATTACCTCCTTCCAAAAAATGTTTATCAGTGGATTTTTTTAAGGCCTCTCTGTATCTGTTCTTTGGCAAAGGCTTGCATCTTCCCACAGAGCAGGTCCTGTAATCCAGCAGTGTTGTTGGCTATGGAAAGGAAACAATGGCTCATATTACAAAAAATATTTTGTTTAAAATGTAGGAAGAGAAATAATGTGTTATCATTAATGTTAAGCATTAACACATAGAGAGAAGTCTTGACAGTCACGCATAAACCTAAAATTCTCTAATTCCTGTGGTGTACAGAAGCATTATCAGTAGTTTATTACAAGAGATTATTTTGTTTTTACATTATGAATTATACCTAATACGAATTGTACCTAATACGAATTAGCAGTGCCCTCTCAAATACATTAAAATTGTACCTAATATGAATTAGCAGTGGGGCCCCCTCAAATACATCCGCACATGCATTCAAACTCTACGCAAAAAGTCACCCAATAATTCTACTTGTCTATTGTCATATGTCTGAATTAACGATTCAGACTAATTATTAAACATAACCTTTCTGATATTTAAGTCTGCACTATGACTAAATAGCTCCCAACTATGTATATTCATTCTGATTTCTAAAGCAAAAGCACACTTGGTTTTATATGCCGTTGTACTGATTGAGTTCTTTTCATGTGCAAATGAAGAGAATAAGCGAATTTGGTATCTCGACAAATGCAAGGAATCATGGGATTTGTCAAAGGTAATTCGGGATTAAAAAGAAGTGAACGCAGCACTGTATAAACTGTGTATCAATTGTTAACTATTCTACCAAGGAATTAATCTAGAATTCTGTCAATAGCATCCTTTCTTGTTCTGCTGTTCACACACTACAGTTCTAGTTCAGTTCATTAATCTGCAATTATGAGATATTCAAAAAGTTAAAGAATTTATTATTTTAATTTAATCCTGAATGTGTTTGATACTGGAATAAAAAAATATTCCTGTGTTGAACCATTTTCTGCATGGGCAGATACATGGCAGATGCAGTTTAATGTGGATAAATGTGAGGTTATCCACTTTGGTAGCAAAAACAGGAAGGCAGATTATTATCTAAATGGAGTCAAGTTGGGAAAAGGAGAAGTACAAAGGGATCTGGGAGTCCTTGTTCATCAGTCAATGAAAATAAGCATGCGGATACAGCAAGCAGTGAATAAAGCGAATGGCATGCTGGCCGACGTAACAAGAGGAGTTGAGTATAGGAGCAAAGAGGTCCTTCTGCAGTTGTAAAGGGCCCTAGTGAGACCACACCTGGAGTATTGTGTGCAGTTTTGGTCTCCAAATTTGAGGAAGGACATTCTTGCTATTGAGGGAGTGCAGCGTAGGTTCACAAGGTTAATTCCTGGGATGGTGGGACTGTCATATGCTGAGAGAATGGAGCCACTGGGCTTGTACACTATGGAATTTAGAAGGATGAGAGAGGATCCTATTGAAACATATAAGATTATTAAGGGTTTGGACACGCTAGAGGCAGGAAACATGTTCCCGATGTCGGGGAGGTCCAGAACCAGGGGACACAGTTTAAGAATAAAGGGTAAGCCATTTAGAACGGAGATGAGGAAACACTTTTTCACACTGAGAGTTGTTAGTCTGTGGAATTCTCTGCCTCAGAGGGCGGTGGAGGCCGGTGGAGGCCGGTTCTCTGGGTATTTTCAAGAGAGAGCTAAACAGGGCTCTTAAAGATAGCAGAGTCTGGGGATATGGGGAGAAAGCAGGAATGGGGTACTGACTGTGGATGATCAGCCATGATCACATTGAATGGTGGTGCTGGCTCGAAGGGCCGAATAGCCTACTCCTGCACCTATTGCCTATTCTGAGGCAGCAATCCACAGCAGCTGAAAGCAATAGTTTTAACTTTGGGAAAAACATAACCAAGAAAGAAATCAAAAGATGGAATACCCCCCCCCCAACCAGTCCATCAGCTTCATCCAAGCCAATGCCTGCAGTGATCTCTACTGAGAAGATAAATATTTGACTTGGATAAGGGCCAGTTTAGAAAAAGGTTATGCAGTATGCCCAACCTCACCTCTCGAAGGAAAGGTGACAATAGCCTCAGCTTCCACGATAATGACATGTTTGAGGATGAGAGGCATAAACTTAGCTATTCTTTTAAAATAACTGCACTTACCCATGGGCTAATTGTGATATCAGCTTACCATTTGTTTTCCCAATTTCTCAGGCATCTACCAAAAATACAGGTTCTGCACCATAGTCAACTTACCTGGAGCTCTGAATCAGCCACACCTAATGCAATACCACAAATCTAAAGGCTGCTACTGAACAGAAACACTGACGAAGAGAATATTAAGGCATTCTGCAAAAGCATAAACTTAGTCAGGCTAGATTACATGAGGAATTGCAACAGTACTGCATCACTGCATGAATTGTCAGCATTCTCTTGTGTTAAATACCACTACTTTAGAAATCATACATTTCATTTCATTCCCCCTCCCAACAAAAACAATAAAAAATGGTTGTTCTTCATCGTCACAATCTCGCTCACTCACCGAAGCATAACACCACCAAAATCATCGTAGTTTTGTACAAATGAATATAAATACACCTAGTTAATAGTTTTGAAAGCAGTATTTTCTTACCTCGAAGAAGCAAAAGTGTAAAATACGTATGAAATGCAGGTCTGTACACACACACGCAGTAGCTCAGCTGATGAGAATGTTTGTATCGAATGACCCATGACCTGGGCATGCGCAGTTATAATACCGAACTTGCTTATTGTAAACTCTTTAGCAATCCACTGTTCAAAATGGCTTGTGCATTTTACATTTGGAAGTATGACTGAATTATTTCAGTGCCTGTCACTTCAATAATTTGAAAATGTTTCATTCAATATCACAGTGTCCATACTCAACCTCATTCCATCCATTGAGAAGGCAGATATATATCTACAGTCTGCAACATCTAAAAAATATATTTTCATGCTTAAATGTTAATGTTTTACATGAGTAACTTGTTTTATCAAGTTACGAGAATGATACAGCAACTTTGGTTATTCGTTTTTCTCTATAGACTCTGTACAAATTGAATTGACAGGAACTATTGAAAGTAGCTTGACACCTCAAACATTTGCAAATAATGATTGGAATTGACATTAACTTACTACATTATGGCATTTTAATTTTCCACAACTACCTAAAATGTGAATGATACTTACATGCTATGTAAGTGAAACAGCATCAACTAAGTTCTAGGTTGAGTCTGAAAAAGGATCTTGGTCATCTCTAACCAAACACAAGCACAGCTACCAATGAGAATGTAATTATCAGGCAAATCAATTAGCTTCCTAATGTAATTTTCACCGTGTGAGATTTAGGGTCGGATTTGGGGACATCCTCTCACTGTCCCAGCAGTACTGAGCAGCAAATCAGATTTATTTTTGGCTGATATCCCAGCTGACGTGTGGCACGTTTTACATTGTAAGGCGAGCAAGATGGACAGTTGCTAATTTACATTTGGTTTTTGCTGCTTTATTGTCCTTCAAAATCTGCCTTGGTCACTGACATTTGTGAAGTAACGTTAATTGATATAGAACATATTCTGGAGTAAAATAATGGAGAACAAAATTTAATCTGGTAATGAAGAAAAACTTGAGTTATTTTAATCTTGCTGAAAACACAGTATATAAATATAAAATTTACAACAGGAAGTGAGTTTCTTCAGCTTAACAGCTTAGAACTGATAAGTTACTGAATTCTCATCAAGTGTGTGTAAATTGTTTAGTTTAAAATGTAGTAATCCTGCAGTCTTTTCTTATTGCAATCTTCAGATTTGGTCTGAACCGGCGATCTCCTGGGTCCGTTGACCGTCTGAGTTTTAATGAGGGCGGCAGTAGCGGTAAATCCACACCCATTTGGCAGAAAAGTGAGGATGGTAGCATGGAGAAAACCACAACAGGTTAGTATGACCTTGGCTATGTGTTGGCTATTTTTAATTTTAACACTGTGTACCTTTTGTTTTGGTATTATTGAATTGTTTTGTATTAAATATGCCACATAAATTTAAGAACTGATTATTTTAATATATGTATAATGGTGTTCTGAAATCCAATCTGATCTGAATTACTGAAATCAAAGTTCAGGTCTCTTAGATCCACTCTCCACAATTCCACAATTACTATAATCATTGTTGACTATATAGTTGGTCTCAAATTTCTCTAGCTTAGTCACAAGGGAAAGCAGTAGAAAAACATTCAGCAATTCCTTAACTCACTAACAGGGGAAAGGCAGATTGCAGAGACGCAAAAAAGTGAGCCGCAGTGACTCCCAGATGATGCGGGAGCAGCATACGTGGAAATTAGAGCCCTTGTTTTTAACATGTTTTTCTTTTGTGCATCTTGGTCCATGCTTTCCAAGTCAACAAGCAATGGACATTTGACTCCAGCCTGTGTATTTTTTTCATAAAGCAAAAATATATATAGGGCAGCACAATGGCATAGCGGTAGAGTTGCTGCTTTACAGCGCCAGAGATCTGGGTTCAATCTTGACTATGGGTGTTGTCTGTACGGAATTTGTACATGTTCCCAGTGATCACTTGGGTTTTCACTGGGTGCTCCAATTTACTCCCACACTCAAAAACCGACAGGCTTGTAGGTTAATTGGCTTTGGTACAATTGTAAATTGTCCCTAGTGTGTAGGATAATTCTAGTGTATGGGGATTGCTGGTCAGCGCGGACTCAATGTGCCAAAGAGCTGTATCTCTAAAGTCTAAATATTAGAAGTACCCATCAGGCATATTGGCTTTAGGGATGAGAAAAAAAGTTTTATGATCATTGGTGCCGACAGATGATTGCTTAGTTTGTCTGTGTACGGTCTCGCCAGAAAAGGGAAAGAACGGAGTAAATAATCGTCTGGAAATCATAATGAGGCAGATCGCACTGATATAGTTAATGGTTCTGAAGAGAACTGCCGCCTAACAGCATCACATGCATTAAGGTGTTCTAGACTTCGGTGCCTTTGCTCTGCAGTGCAGATGTACATAACAGGTTGATGGTTAGGTTCCAAGTTTGCCTGACCTACTGTTCTATCCTTGGACTTGCCATCAAGTCCTTAACTCCCTGAACTCAAAGGACACGTATGCTGTATCTGCTCCCTCAGCTTATGCCACCTGGAGCCATAGCATCGAATGCAGTCTCATTTGTTTGATTGGTGTCATTGATCTTTATTAGAATGGTGTGGTTTTTTTTAACAATTAATTCATGCCAGCTAAATGACTTTAACGGAATTTATTAATATTTAATGTTACTCTAATGATTTTTATTTGTTAATTATTTAAATGCTTTTTATTTTGACTTGGATCATTAGAGATATTCAGAAACACTGGAGAAAGCCTTACAATCATTGTCACATATTCATTTGTCACATATGCAATTGCACAGTGAAATAATTTTTGCATATATGACACATGCAGGCGCCACAATGTTTTGGCACCATTTCTGCTGAAAGAGTATGTTGAAAGCGCTCTCACAATTAATGACCTCCTCTGAAAAGAACAACGTAAATTACTCCAATATCACTGACTTGTCACAGATCCATGGTGCCTCTTTTTAATCAGTGCATACATGTTAATTATTCACCAAAAGCATTTTTCTGACTCTCAATATTTGGGT
Source organism: Okamejei kenojei (assembly GCA_035221665.1). Lineage (NCBI taxonomy): Eukaryota > Metazoa > Chordata > Chondrichthyes > Rajiformes > Rajidae > Okamejei > Okamejei kenojei. The sequence goes on from CM069139.1 coordinate 68,030,294, forward strand.
TCATGCTTTGAGGTGAATATAACCACATAGTTGCTAATCCGACCAGAATAGGCTGCTCACTTGTGATAGGACTCAGAAAATTGTATTTTTGTTGCCTTAGGCAGCTTTCTCTTCCCTGCAGATCTGCAGCAATCGCGCACCGAGTTACGTTACAAGCTATAATTATGGAAATTGGTAGGATGTTGCTTGACAATGGAACACATGGCAATGTTGATTGCTATTGAAACCCTAGTATGCAATGTGCTTAATATTTGCATGTCTTCTGCCTTTTGACAAATGCAGTTTTACTGTTTCAGGAAAATCTATAAATTAATTGAGAGTGAGAACAAGATTATTTTTAGTTAAACTCTGTTTCTCTAACCAGTAATAAAAGGGCTACTTATCATCAACTTTCCTGTTCAAAGTGAAGTGTTTGGCTGAGTGGTGGACAGTTTGTGGTGAGTCTGAGCAATGGGAGAGGATAGGGCCGAGGAGCGGGAGAGGCCGGGAATGGGACTCCAAGGAGTAGGAGTGCCAGGGAAGGTACCCAAAATGCAGGAGAGGCCGAACTATGGTATAAGACCTGCAAGATCAGAGTTGGCATGATTTTGCTTTGTGATGGGAGGAGCTGGATTGCCTCCAGTTACTGGGTCACCTTTGGGCTTTGATGTGCTGTCTCCTCCCTTCCCACCTCTCCCTCAGCCCTCGGGCCCTGGCATTCCCTCTATCTCTATCTCCCTCCCCCACCCCAGTGCTTACAAGATCACCGATACTTTTTTGCATTGTTCCTTATCTCTCCACATCACCGTCTATATCTCTGTTTCCCTGATCCCTGACCAGTCCCCCCCCCCCCTCCCCCTCCCCCAGCTTTTTGTGTAACACTGGGTCACCTTTGTTGTCTGCCTTGGCAACTGAACTGGAATCCCATCAGTGGTTTTGACCCATGGACCAGAGGTTCCACAGGGTACTTATCATGTACGAGCCTCTGAATTGAACTGTGTCTGGGCTGGAAATGGCTCGTTAGTACACACCTGTGCCCAGCCATGGGCAAATTGTCCCACTTATGCTATTGTCATGCTCACCCTTCAGCAGACTGCTTAACAATTTCCGTATGACCCGTCTGCAGAATGCTTCATATCAGGTGTCAGGTCAAGATTCCAGACACACAGATTCTGCCCCAGTGCATACATGTTAATTATTCACCAATTACCAACTCCCCTTCTGCATATCGCTGAACGAATCACCGATCAGCTGGGGAGAACATGTCAGAAGAATATCTGATGACAGAATACAAAGCAGCAAATTTAAGGAGAGCTGACAAATCATATAGTGTATAGAAAAAGAGCTTCAAAGCCTCTCTGAGAACAACCCTGAAGAGTATCAGCAATGACATACACCACTGCAAACAACCAGCCTTGGATCGTTCTGTTTGGCGTGCCCTGGGTGGTGTGACTGGTAGAGTTGCTGCCTCAGAGCACCAGAGACCTGGATTAGATCCTGACCTCGGGTGCTGTCTGTGTGGAGTGTGCACGTTCTCCATGTGCCTACGCGGGATTCCTCCGAGCGCTCTGGTTTCCTCCCACATCCGAAAGATGTGCGGGTTTGTGGGTTAATTGGCATCTGGTGCAGGGAGTGGGTGTGAAATTGGGATAATATAGAACTAGTGTGAACAAGTGATTAAAGTCAGTGAGCACCCTGCCAAGGGCTTGTTTCCATGCTGTATTTCTAAACTAAACTAAACTTGAAAAGAGTGGTGCTCATTCCTATGAAGTAGTAAGAATGGAAGAAGCAAAAAGGAAAAGAGAGAATCTTGAAAATCAACAATCAGTGATGCTAAAGCATCCCTGCACCTCTGACCCAGAACTTTAGAGCCTAGATTGGTCGAATGAACCATCTCCATACACAATGCAACATTATAAACCAGGTGGCAAGAATGTTACTCAATTTACTCAAGAACGTGAATGGCTTGATTGTAATCATGTATTGTTTTTCCGCTGACTGGAACAAAAGCTTCGACGCAACAAAAACTTTTCACTGTACGTTGGTACACATGACAATAAACTAAACTGAACTGAGAACGAGTCAGAAAACACAACCTGCAGCGACTTCTTATTATCTGATAGTATAGTGCTGTGCTATTATCGGGTAGCACAGCAGTCCTTATCTCTGGTGCTGCTTGTGGAGCTTGTGTTCTCTATGCGAATTTCTTCCGGGCACTCCAATTTCCTCCCACTTCCCAACAAATGAAGGGCAGTAGGTTAATTGGTCATTCTAAATTGCAACTTGTGTAATTGAGTTGTAGAATCTGGGGAGAGTTGATAGGAATGTGAGAAGAATAAAATGGGCTTAATTAGGATTGGTATAAATGCATGCTTGATTGCCGCCACAGTCTCAGGAGGCTAAAGGTCCTATTTCCATGCTGTATTATTCTAAATATAGGCCATTGGTATAAGTATTGAAGTGAAAATGCAACTCGGCATTGAGTGCCTGAACAGACCAGCGTCCTGAACTCATTCCAAATATTTGAAAGGTCTTCTATTGCCAAAAAAGCTTTGTCCTTATTTCCATATTAAACAAGTTTCTGGTTACATGCAGCGTTCTCGTGTTCCTTTTCTTTCCATTCTCTTTTCTCTGACCCACCATCTGTTCTGTCTGCAAAAACCTCTCATTATCATGTGCATCAAATTGCAGTGCATTTGACAGGATAGAGTTTAGCTCTGAAGATTCATGGTAATTGTGATGACAGTAATGGATGTAGGACCTCCTATCCCCCCTGCTGTATATCCGTAGCCAGCGAAGTTGCTCCGCAACACTCGGCAACTAGCGACACACGTTTATTATTTAAGTTGTGCTCAACAACAGAGGACTTGAGAAAACTCAAAATGTCACCGATTAGCTTGTGCTGATGGCACTCTGCTCCAAAATAATATTTATACGCCAGCCTTAGTTTTTTTTTAAAGGACTGACTATTATTATCATCCACAGCTGAGCAACAGAGTTTCGTAATTAACTTGACTCAGTCTTTATAGCCCAGTCTGTAAATGTGAATTATGAGTCTTCCAATATGGTTGCTTAAAGTGTGTCATTACAATAGGTAATTCAAATGCCAATACGAGCATCCCATGGTTTGAATCCAAGAGATAGCAAGGCATTTTGAATGAAAGAAAGTGGAGGATAATTCATCTCTGATCACAGGAGCAAACAGTGTATAAGTGTATCAGCTGGTGCTTGTATTTATCTTTGCACAGTCAGTTCCATCTAAGTGAATGGATTTGAATTCTGAAGACAGAATGCAGCATGCAGCTTTGAATTAAATCATCTTATTCAGAGATGCCCGCTGGGAAAGAATTTCTAGCTAGTGGCGTTTTAATATTTCAGATCCATGTACAATGATTTTATAACTGTTCCAGAGCTGATATTGTGAACGTTCTGTTGACACTTTTTACATTGGTGTTGAGATTATTCTGTTACAGAACTCATGATAGTACCTGTGTATAACTTCCCAACAATGATGACCCCATAAATCTTGGGTGAAAAAAAGCTGAACTCCCAAAATGTAATGCATTTGATTCCAAGCCCAGTACTTGATAGCTGTCCCTGTTTGGGAAATGTGCTTTTCTGTAGTCATGGGATGATTAAAATACCAATTCGTAAGCCCCCCCATCTAAAGTGCAGTTTGTAGTACCTAGGGGCTTCGTTATGGTGACCCATTTGTTTCTGCCAGATCAGAATGGTTGCCGTTGCACTTTTAGTGTTGATAATGGCAAAATGTGCCACAAAAAGCAGGCTATTACTTATTGTTTCTCACTGTGCATTTAGTCTGTTTTGCTTCCTGAAGTTTGGTGTCTTAAATGAAGCCAGATATTCACACTCTGTGATTTTTGAACTCGGTTTTCATTCTTTTCTTTGGGGCTCTGCCAAGGCTTCCAATTTTGGTGATGCCCCCTGCTTGCACTGTACACCCCTCCCCTTGTACTTCTCTGCAATCACCGTCAAGCACCAGAACTGAGCAGTGCAATTTGGTACAGTCACCTCGCGTTGTACACGGGGGTTACATTGCTGAAAAGCAGTGTGTAATTCAAAAACTGGTAAATTAAACATGCGGATATGTAAAAAGCAAGTTGCCTGTATTTCCACATGAGCTAAGGGCAATTGGCTGTTGGAATGGCTTCAGTTTATCAGACTAGATCACTTTGCACCCCACCTCACTCTCTGCTCCGTTGCAACCTCACGTGTGCCTCTTGGTGAGCCTACTGAAAGAAATGCTGCCTGAGAGCAGAGGCCTGATCCTGTAGCAGATTCTGTGTTACATGATGATTGTTAGTATGCTGGGAGTAGGGGGGTGGTCAAGTAAAAGTCCCTCGTGTGTGATGCTGATGTGGTGTCCATTGTTTTACAGGAAACCTGTGGTGAAGTCCCTCAATGTCATTGGTGTTTCAGTGGTAATGACAGGGGAGGAAGTATGAATATGAAATATTAAAAAAATAAGAAACATTTAATCATTTGTACCAGCTAACAGGAAATTAAGTTAAATGGTTAATGAGGCAGCATGTTCCTCTCTGATCCGAGGCAGTATTGGTTCAGGTTTGACTTTGAGTCCTTGATCAAGTTAGGCTTCCTCTGACAAGGAATGATGTGCGCTGATTGGCTGGACTATCAAAATAGTTCTTACGTTAATTCTGCAGCTCCAAAATATTATTCATTTCATAATTTGCTATCTGTTGCTTTTATCTTGTCATTTTGTGGTGCCCCAAATTGTTATCTTGTTGAGCAATAGAATATATGCATTCATCACTGCATTTAAATATTCTACTGCAAACATGTTTTTGGAACTATAATGTTTGGTAAAGAGGTTAAAATGTCATTGTTGTGCTTTGTACCTTCTTTTCATTCTGGGACATGGCAAACACTCCATGCAAATAGACTGCTATATGCATTTTCAAAAGATTTAATTAGTTACAACATCTGAAATTATAATTGCTGCTGTTTCTTGGACCACAACAGTCACCAGTTTCTACATGAATGTAAAATACTCTGTATTACTTTCAAAGTAGGGATTACAGCTCTTTCCGCTTTCATGCTATGCCAGTTTGTAGTCTAATTAATGTTGGGACTGTTTATAAATAACACTTAATCAGTGGAGGAAAAATCCTCTGCTGTTTTATAAAGGTGTTGAAATATCTTTCAGAGCCAACCTGGCACATTCCATCGGTGTCGAAGGTAACATCTGCACTCAGAGATAGCCCCAGTGGGAGGTTGGTGCGACAGGAAGTCGTGGACCATGTTTCTCCCGTCAAACATGGACAGGTAAACAAGTTAAAACCTATTATATGCCAGCGTTACATCTGCTCCAGCTTACTAGGAGTGATCTTCAACCCTTCACACCCTACTCCCTTCCCTCACCATTCTCCTCCTCATCCTTGTTAGTGATCTTTATGAGTGGAATAAAGTGCGAGCACCTGCCATATTTATAGCTGACTTGCAACTCTCAACAGATGTGAAATTAGTGAAAGCTTTACTGTGGTTTTCAGGTTAACATGTTCATTTTGACATTTGACATTACATTAAACTTGCCAAACAGCTTCTTTGGAGTTCTTGAAATTGAACATTTGGTTCCATATAACTTATAAATCTCAGTGCGCCAAACACTTGCGTGTTTTTACTGCTGGTCCTCACCACTAACATAATTTGCGTTACTGCTGGAGCCAGAAACCTCTGCTCAGATTCTGCCACATTCTTTGTCATGCCATTATGTTTAGTGGGGAGTGAGAAACGCTGAGAGGGGAAATGCACATATGGATTAGTGAGAAACGCTGGAGAAACTCAGCGGGTGCAGCAGCATCTAAGGAGCATAGGCGACGTTTCGGGTCGAGATCAGTTGGAAAATACCTTATGGAGATACATTTCCCTTTGGAAGAAAGGCGAGAGGGGGAAATAAAGCTGAAGGACAGAATTTCAAAGACCAGGTTATCATAAAGAGGGCAGCAGTAGTTGGGAAATGGTCATCTCAAAGAATTTGAAACTGTGGACTAGATCTTACCTAGGGTGGCACAGTGGCACAATGTTAGAGTTCCTGCCTTACAGCACCAGGTACCCGGTTCAATCCTGATGATGGGTGCTGTCTATATGGAGTTTGTACGTTCTGCCCGTTACCTAATAGGTTTTCTTCAGGTGCTCTTGTTTCCTCCCACACTCCAAAAACGTACAGGTTTCTAGGTTAATTGGCTTCGGTAAAAAAAATGTCCCTATTGTGTAGGATAGTGTTAATGTACGGGGATCGCTGATGGGCATGGACATGGTGGGCCAAAGGGCCTGTTTGTGCAGTGTATCTCTAAACTCAAATAAACTAAACACACAGCTGAAAGATTGCAATCCATAAAGTGCGAAGAGAAAAAAAAATTACCATTTTCAAACATTGCTTACAAAGTTCACAAAGTTTACAAAGATCTTCAAACTTACAAAAGGGTCGAGGAAAACAAAACAGAGGAATGCAAAGACACATGAGGCATAATGCCCATAAATGGGGAAAAAATATAAATGGGTTAGGATGCTCTTCGCTGGATTAAATACATTGAAATTATACATGTTATTGCTTTCAGATTTTGTCTCACCTTCCCTCTTTCTATCCCATCCCAATAAAATGCATGGCATAAAGAAAGCTGGGCAGCTACATTTTCTTTGCACACATCAGCAGCACAAAATGTTGTGCTGGGACGCATCCTCAGTGATGTGACCTGGGGTCATCGGGTGTTTCAGGTCTCACAACATCAGACATCCTCGCCCAGGCGACCCAGCCGGGGTTAATCAGGCCCTGACTTGCGTCCCAGCAGCAACCGCCCACGGATCAGCACTCTTAATCCAAAACCACCTAGTGGCTTTCTCTGCGGCTTCGCTTGCGGATTGAATGGCCCTCTTCTTTGCCAGCCCCTTAATGCCCAACTGGTTGAGGACTTTGCAGAGTGAGCGTCCTGCAAAGCCTCTACAGCCCACCTCTATGGGTTCATAGTATGTCTTCCAGCTGCTGTCCTGGCACATCTCCACCAGTTCCTGGTACTTTGTTCGTTTCCTCTCATTAGCCTCTTCAATACGCTCTTCCCAGGACACTGTCAGCTCCAGAATGATCAGCTGTTTTGTCACTTCGGAGGTGATGATCATGTCTGGCCGGAGTGATGTTGCTGTGATGTGCTGTGGAAATATCAGCTATTTGAGAAATGTTCAAGTGTTTGAGAAATGAAGTGAAGGCTTTTACTGAGTCATCCTCCATTGCTTGTACTGCTCAATAAAAATTGATGTTTTCACATGGCAAGGTAGCAATCATGAATCAGTTATTATTAGTACTTCTTTGAGGCAAGTTACTTCCAGAACATTTGCTTATCACATTGACTTTGTTTAAACTTGTGTCACAATCCAGTATTGCTCACAAAGTAATGACTCAACAAAACCATTCTGAGGCTCCAAGTTCAATGTTCAACACAGAGCATCCCACAATGTTACCTTGTATGGAAACCACTGTGCTTGAGGCTTATTGACTTGTATGGATCAGTTAACCCCACCTCAAATGCACTGTGGTTTTCGGTATCACCTCAAGCAAGTCTTGGGAATTATGTTTTAAATTAATCTTTATTTGAGGGTTTCTTTGTACTGGTTGGGCATTCACTGAATGTATTAATACATTAATTTCAATATTGAGGTCACCAATGTATTTTACCATCAGTAACTACTTGCCAATTTCTTAGCTAACCTAATATCTTACTTTTAAGAATGCATTCACAAATCAATTTGTAGATGATATATTTTCATTTTGCTGTCATTTTGCATTCTACTATTGAAACTGTTGAAATGGTTCAGTCTTGATCAATGATGCTTCACTGTTTCCTTCCCCATTTTCCAGTGTGATAATCCATATTCAAGTCATTCAAGCAGCAACACACTTTCCAGCAATGCTTCAAGTGCTCACAGTGATGAAAAATGGTATGACACAGGGGACCGGACGGAGTCTGAACTAAATGGTTATAACTACATCCAGGGCACGTCTGCAGACAGCGGCATTGATACAGCCTCTTACGGACCATGTCATGGCAGCATGTTATCCGCGGGTACCTCAGCTGCTGCAACAAATTCTTTGAGGTCTGCACCACCAAAAGAAAAAGGAGCTTCCCCTTGGCCCGGTTCAAATGACAGCGGCATGCATTGCAGCCGATTAGGAGATCGGAGCTCCCTCAATTACGAGAGGAGAGGGGCACTCTCACCAGCGCCAAGTACAGAAAGTCAAAGTAGATGTTATGGAGGCTTGGTCCACAGTACTTCAAGTGCATCAGCTCAAGAAAGCAGAACATACAGTCTGAGTGATACTTCCTCTCAGTCAAGGTAATTAATTTATTTTTGCCTCCTTTGTGAATGTATGTTTTCTCCAAGTTTGTACCAGCTTCCCATCCATCATTGGAAGGTAGTCTTGGTGATAACTCCTCAGGTTGAAGTTGGGGTGAGCATTCTGTTCTTTCCTCAGCTACGGGAAGCACACTTGCCAGCATAACCTGAGCTGAAGGCACTGTGCCTGGTCTGGCTCTTTCCAAAGTGTGAACCTATGTTTAAGTTCCTTGACGACAGATTGTGAGAGAATAACTCAAAATTAGAATATTTCTGCAACACTTGCTAAAATACTGTGGCAATAATGTAGTTGGAAGTGAGTAAGATAAATCTGTTTCCATTCTGGGAATTTCACCATTATTGATATTCCCAGTGATTGATATTCCATTGATGCCTTTGCTTGCCACCAAGGGAAATAATTAAGTTATTGGAGCATATTTTGGCCATTCAGCCCATCAGGTCTACTCTGTCATTCAATCATGGCTGATTTATCTTTTTCCCTCCATTCTTGTGCCTTCTCCCCATAACCCCTGATTCTCGTACTAATCAAGAAATCTGTCAACCTCAGCCGTAAACATAACCATTGGCCTCCACAGCGTCTGTGGCAAAATAAGCGTGAGAGTAACCGTAGAGCATATGAACAATAATGGGATTGATATTCACTTTATGGCAGAGGGTTTATGTGCCACATAATAGTTTATAGAAAGCCATCGCCATTGCTGCTTACGATACCTTTATGCATGGCCCATTCATCAGTGATGTCAACAGGCATGCAACACACCTTTGTCATTTGCCATTGACCATCATGGCACTCTGTTGTGTGTGCACAAGAAAGACACACTGTTGACCTTCAAGGAGCCTTGTGAGAGTGAGAAACTTCTCAATTAACTAAGTGGCCTACTTGAGCAGTACCATTCTCTTCTGCACCGTGTAATCTACAAACTACTGCAAGAGTTACATAGGCCAGTAGTTTTATTCCCCTGAGAAACTACCCAAGGTATCCTATTTAGAAACAGTAAATACCTGAAAGCTTGTATGTGATACACACTTTGCATTTCTCATCAACTGATGATTCTTCATTGTAGTTGGTATCCTGTCCAGGTGATCAGATGGTTTCAGTTGTAATCAGTTTTTATGAATGCATTTGTGAGAACCATCTTAATTTACATGAAAACTGATATATATTTTGTGATAATATACTGCTCTCAGCATGACCATTATGGTTTGTATTTGTGGAGAGTGTGTAATTCACCACATTTTCATGAAATTATTTTTCAATTGAATACGCAACTGCTAGATTCATAATCTTCAGGGTGGTTTTGGATCCTCTTCATCTGTTTATGCTTAAGAGATCTCAATCTCAAGAGATTGCAAAAAATAGTTTTATCAAGAAAGTCAAGGTTGGGGTAGTTTTGTCAGAATGGTTCCCAAAGAAAGATTATTTGTGTATCTTGTGTTAAATGTCATTCACCCACCAACCTTGTCTTCTTGGTCTAGCTTGGTACCAACCCCCTTTACAACTTCAAGGTTTTATTCCTCATAAACCTTCCTCTCTTTTCACCTGCCTTCATGAACATTGTCTCAATCTCTGTGAACTCTCATTTTATACCCATCTCCCCCTTCCCAAAACCTGCTTCCAACAAATTAATCTTCTTTATTTCTCCCAGGAGAGAATTATTAAAGTCACAGCTAATGTCATATGCATCTTGGTGTGAAACAAAAGCATGTCCATTATATTCTTGCATCTCCATATCAGATCTGTGAGGAACAAACAGAATCCTTCCTCGTGACATCCAACATTTGACCAGTCTCAGCAAGTGTTACTGAGCAGTTGGGGATGACTAATCTAATCTCTGTATAAATGGCAGATACCTCTTCCTGTCTGCTGTCAACAGTGCTCACCTGTGGTTGTGATGGAAGAATCTGTTAGCAACTTAAACATTCTGTACTTGTACAATTCATTTCATTGAGAGGAATTGAATAAAGCCAATAATTAATTTTAGCAAGGGAAAAATTGCAGTTTTGAAATTGATCTTGGACTTGTGTAATGGCTGACCAATGAGATACAAGTTCTTCATTTTCAAGCTGCATTCTCTTTGTAATGGGGAACTTCATTTTTTTTCTCTCTCTCTAGTACTCTGAGTTCAAGGCATTCCATAAGCCCAGTGGTCTTTACACACAGTAGGAGTTCACCCCACGATGAGACCCGACCAACTCCTTCACCCCAGGGATCACACCATTCATCCTCCACATCTGGGCCCAGAACATTTTATCCTCGCCAAGGAGCAACCAGCAAATATCTAATAGGCTGGAAAAAGCCAGAAGGGACAACCATTAACTCTGTTGGATTTGTGGATACAAGAAAGTAAGATTCTAAGTTTTCCACTTAACTCTCGAAAGTGCTTTGTAATCCATATTGTGTCAATAGTTTAGATATTTATGCACGGATCACAAATAAAGAACTCCTTGGAATCTGCCCATGCTTATCTTATCCTGCCCCACCTACCTGCTCTGGTAAAATAGTTCTTTATTACCACAGGGATAGATGAGGGCACCAGTGCATGACATCTGATAATGAAACTAACTAAAAATATATATTTAAAATTATGCACAAGAAAGAACAACCATTACCCCAGATATGTCCGAATAACTGCTGTGATCAAACTTAACTGCAGAAATAATTATATTATGCTTGAAAACAGATCCATATATTGTGAACATGTCTGTTACGAAGGATGGATACCAAATAGCTTCAACAAAATCTTAGTATGGAATGTTTTTTTTTAAAAACCTGACAGGCACCATGATAATGAGAAACCGGGATGCTGAAAGGGGAATTAGGTCCATTTTTTAGAGGATTTATGAGAATCTCTAAAAAATGGACCTTGGGAGATGTTTTGGAAATAGTATGCTCATCCATATAAAAAAGACTGTGACCGCTCCTATATGATGGTAAAATATTTTGTTCAGACACGTTCACAGGTTAAGTTGTTCCAAATGTCAATCTTTTTTCAAGCTCAGAACTTTTAGTCCCCAGTTCTAAATTTGTCTTTCTCTCTTTACTGTCCTGCTCCTCTTTGACATCAAAGCATGAAATAATACCTCGCATTTGCTGTTTGCCCTGGTGCACCCCACTCGAGGTGCACATTACGATAAGAGGTGTTAATAATTAGAATGGGGTGGGGGCTGAAAAGAAGGAATAGCAAATTTATTTATGACAGGGTACAGTAAAAAAACCCATCTTGGAACCAATGTAATAAATAATCAGCTGAATCTGCTCTGTTGTAGCAAAGAAAACTAATCACTCAGGCAATTTTAGTTGGAGCAATGAAGGTTCAAGGTCATGTTGCTATGATTGACAGAATCATCATACTTTACTAAATTCAGCACTGGCACCCGAAGATGTGTGCAAATAACGTCCTTGTGGCATACAGTTTTGAATTACCATATTTCCCGGCAATGAAGATGCTATTTTTTACCCAAAAATAAGGCACGAAAATTTACCTGCGTCTTGGAGGCCGAAGGTTAGGTTGTTAGCCAAGAAAGATGGACTTGGCTGTGGGGGGGGGGGGGGAAAGTAGCTCGGGTGGCTGCGAGCGTCCGCCTCCTCAGCGCCTGCCGGATAGCCACGCATGGTGTCCTTCGGCACAGACGTAACCGGTGGAGGTGGTGGTTGAAGGGTAGCTACTGGGCGGAAGGCTGGCTGCTCCATCCCGACGGACGGACGGACACACACACACACACACACACACACACACACGCACACACACACACACACACTTCCCCCCCTCTCTCTCTCCCTCCTCCCTCCCTCTCTCTCTCTCTCCCCCTCCCTCTCTCTCTCCCCCTCCCTCTCTCTCTCCCCACCTCTCTCTCTCTCTCTCTCCCCCTCCCTCTCTCTCTCTCCCCACCTCCTCTCTCTCTCTCTCTCTCTCTCTCTCTCTCTCCCCCCCCCCTCTCTCTCTCTCTCTCTCCCCCCCCCTCTCTCTCTCTCTCTCTCTCTCTCTCTCTCTCTCTCTCTCTCTCTCTCTCTCTCTCTCTCTCTGTCTCCCCCCCGCCCCGGGGCAGGCGACCTGGGAACTGCAGCTAGTCTTCGGGCAAGCGAGCCGCCCTGGACACAACAGCCAGACCTGAGGCAAGCGAGCCGACCTGGGAACTGCATCCATTCGGGGGGCACGCAGCCGGCCTGGGTGTCACAGCCAGACCTGGAGCAAGCGATCCGACCTGGGCGCTACAGTCAGTCCCGGGGCTCGCAGGCGACCTGGGAACTGCAGCTAGTCCCAGGGCTCGCAGGCGAACTGGGAACTGCAGCTAGTCTCGGGGACGCGAGGGATCTGGGAACTGCAGCCAGTCCCGGGGCACGCAGGTGTGGTTGCCGACCCCTGGACAAAACCAAACCCGTGATCCTGTCCCGCCATCCTTTTTTCAAAATTTAGCGACTTAAATTGGGGGTGCGTCTTCATTGCCAGGAAGTACGGTATTTTTTAATGTGCCATGTGCATGTTCTTTCCCTTTAGATTTCTTGCTGCGTTATCACTACATGTACTATGTCCCATCCCTAAAACCAAGGCAGTGTTATGGCAGATTGACCCCTGTCATGCAAGGTTCCTGCACCTGCATTGTTTGAAAAATTGCTGTCTTCTTTGTTGAGTTTCGACAAAATCTGTCACCCATTCTTTTTGTAATGCAATTCTTTTCAGTTAATGCTTTCCAGCTATACACAACGGTTACGGTAGGTGAAATCTTGAGATAATGATTTAATTGTTCAATCTAGAAGCATCTGTATTATTTTCTTTTTTTTTTAACTCTCTTTTCAAAAGGAAATTTCCTGCAGATTTTAATATCTGGTGGGACGACAGGTAGTTGAGTATTCAAGAGATGTTCGAGCAACAAGCTTTTGAAATGCCAATGTTTGCTAGTCTTTGGGCCACGCATGAGATTTTATTTGTCATGTTGATTGCGGTATAAGCAATTTGAGCATGGGCTTTGTTGTGCAAATTGTGAATGGCATGAAAGCACTTGACAGACTGCTAAGGGATAAATGGGGCTCTGTAAACACCGTGTACATTTTTAAAGAGTCATTCTTCCATCTTTTAAATTGTGAGTTTACTGTTTACTTTATATTGAATGTTACAGAAAGCTATATTCTAGAGTTCTATTTAAATACTGAGGTCTTATTATTAATTTTCCATTTTTTAAATAAAGAGCTGGATTTAATGTTCAGAACCAAGCACATTAGGGCAAGAGAAATACAAATCTAAAATGTTGCAATTGTTGGAAATCTAAAGCAAAACAGGAAATTCTAGAAACACCTTAGACTTACATTAAACTCCATTACTATTCCTCCGCCAACTTTGCCCAATTGATCAAGATCTTGCTGTAATTTCTGATACCACCCACTTTAGTGTCATCTGCAAACTTACTAATCATGCCATTTACATTCTCATCCAATGCGTTGATCAAAGTCACAAACCGAAATGGACCCAGCACCATTCCCTGACATTCACCACGGGTCACATGCCTCCAGTCCGAAAAATAACCTTACATCGTCAACCTCTGCTTCCTTGCTTGCCTCCTTTATCTGACCAGAACCTCAATTTCTCTCGTCAACCAACCTTCTTTATTCCCTCCTCCCCTCTTGCGTTCTCTCTAACAAGAACGTATGCCCTGAATTCTTGGCATCATACTTTAAAAAGCATCCCACTTTAATGGGATTCCTTTGCCTTCAAACAACCCACTCCAATCAACTTTAGCATGTTCATTTCTAATTGTATCAAAGTTGTCCTTGACACAATTCTGAATTTTAGCATGTGTATCCACCCTGTCTTTACCTTTAACTATTTTAAAGCTAATTGGAAAGTGGTTATGGCTCCCAAAAGGCGCACCCACAAACACTCAGTTACCTGGCCTTCCCAATTTCCTGAGAGTGGATCAGGCTTTGCCCTCGTCCATGTAAATTACACCCCATCCAAGACCTTGGCACAATGATAGTTCCAGTCTATATTGGGAAAATTAAAATCTCCATCTCTCACAATTTTATTAATCTTGCAACTGCCTGCTGCATGCTGGCATATTTGTTCTTCTAGTTCCCATTGACTATTTGGGGTCTATAGTACACTCCCAATAAGTTGATCATTTTCTATATCTTGGCTCCACCCATATAGTCTTACTGGACGAACAATCTGTAATGCCACTGCTGTGACATTCTCATAATAAATAGAACAACACCCCTCCTCCTTCGCTGTCACTTCTATCTCTCCTGCAACACCTGTACCCTGGCACATTAAGTCCCAGTCCTGTCCCTCTTGTAGCCATGTTACCATTACGGCTACACTGTCCTAGTTGCAGGTACCTATCCATGCCCTGAGTTCATCCGCCTTACCGCCTGGCCTCTTGAATTAAAATAATACAATTCCACCCAACAGCCCTTCTTCATTCTCAGCCATATTTCTGCCTATTCGACCCACTGAACCTTTTCATCGTCTTCCATACCGACTTCCAATCTCTCATCTGCATCAGTCCTGCATTAAATCTTGTCCCCCTGCCAATCTAGTTTAAACCCACCCATGTATGGGCCAATAGTATGATCCCATTAGAGAGCTTGCATCTTACTTTTTTCTAAGCTTCTTCACCCATACCCCCTCGGCAGACGAACCCTCCAGTACATCCTCTCTGCGTGCCATTATAACTGTCTTTCTGATCAGTAACGCAACTCCTCCACCCCTTTTGCCTCCCTCTCGATCTCGTCAGAAACATCAAAACTGCCAAAATTTGAGTTTGCCAATTATGTTCCTCCCACAACCACCTGTCCACAATAGCAACAACATCATAGTCCTAGCATCAATCCAGGCTCTATTCATCTGCTTCACTACTATACCATGAGCGTTGAAATACGCATACTTCAGCTCGTCAGGGTCACCACATTCCATCGCCTCTTCCTGCCAGTTCTTCCTTTGAGATTTACCGGTCATAATCTCTACCTTCCAATCATTCCTTCCAATTTCTAACCTACTATTCTTTCCCATTCCCAGCCTCTCTATATTAAACCCTTCTGAGCAACACTAGCGAACCTTCTTGCAAGGATACTGGTTCCCTTCCAATTTAGATGCAACCCATCACCCTTTTAGGTTGCCTCTGGCCCAGAAGAGATCCAAGTATTCTAAACATCTGAATCCCTGTCCCTTACATCAACTCCTGAGCCATATGTCCGATCTTTTTCTACCATTATTAGCATGTGGCACTGGAAGTAATCTGGGATTCACTGCCTTGGAGATTCTGCTTTTAAACTTTTTCCTAACTTCCTATGTTCATTTTGCAGGACATCATCCCTTTTCTTACCTAGAGCCGATAGAGTGGAAACAGGCCCTTCGGCCCAACTTGCCCATACCGATCAACATGTCCCATCTACACTAATCCCACCAGCCTGAATTTGCCCCATATCCCTTTAAACCTATCCTATCCATGGACCTGTCTAAATGTTTCTTAAATGTTGCGATAGTACCTGTTTCAACTACCTCCTCCGGCATTCCGTACACCCACCATCCTTTGTGAAAAAAAAAAGTTACCCTCTCAGGTTCCTGTTGAACCTTTCCCCTCTTCACTTTTAACCTCTGTCCTCAGGTTCTCAACCCTCCTACTCTGGGCAAGAGACTTTGTGTGTTTACCTGATTTATTCCTCTCATGATTTTGTACACCTCTATAAGATCACCCTTCATCCTCCTGCGTTTCAAGGATAGAGTCCTAACCTGCTCAACCTCTCCCCATAGCTCAGGCCCTCAATTCCTAGCAACATCCTCGTAAATCTTCTCTAGCTTGACAACCTGTGTCATTTATACCAACACGCATAACAGCTTCTGGCTGCTCACTCTCCCCCTTGAGAATGTCATGCAGCTGCTCCGAGACATACTGGAACCCAGCACTGGGAAGGGAATACACCATCCTAGAGTGTCAGGTGCTGCCACAGAATTTCCTGTCCGCCTCCCAAACTACCGAGTCTCCTACCACTATGGCTCTGCTTGACATTATGATTTCCCATTCTGCCTCAGACTCAGGCTCGATGTCACAGGCCTGACTGCTACTACTGCTCACCCCTAATGGGTCATCCAAAAGGGTATACTTGTTTTGAATGGGAATGGTCACCGGGATCACCTGCGCTTTCTGTCCACTCTGTTTCCTCCTGGTCACCTGAACCTTGGATGTGACCACGTCATTATAACTCCCATCTATGAAGCTGTTATTCTCTCCAATAATCCCAAGGTCATGCAGCTACTGCTCCAGTGTCTGTAAAGAGCCGCACATGGACACAATTCATCAACAGAGACACCAGACAGATGTCATCAACAGAGACACCTACAGATTCCCTGTGAGACCGATCCCATCAATCTCAGTTCCCCACTTATTTTCCTGTATTTATTCTCTCTCAAGTGGCCTTAATACCACTCAGATTCTTCTCTCTCCCAAATAGCATAATGTGCAGTAGTTAATGAATCTACCAACCAGTATGTTTGGGGAAATGTAAAGAAATCAGAACACTGGGGGGGAGGGGGGGAACTCACATGGTCACATGCAGAGTGTGCAAACTCCACCTGGATTGTTTGTGTGAGGCAGTAGCACTAACTACTGTTGTGCCCATAACAATCAGAAAGCTTGGTGCCCTCTCTCTGACCATTGATGCATGTCAACCTACTGTGTAATCATACAGATTTCCAACATCTGCAATAATTAGCTTTGGAGTGAACTTGCCATTTCATCTAAGCCTTGACCTGCATTAGTTGTGCAGTCAGATGCATTATGCATATGAAGAATGGGGCCACGTTGCCAACAGTGTGGTGCTCAAGAGGAGGACAGGACTAAAACATTTATTGTTATTCAGATGGATTACCGCAGGCTTTAAGTACATGCTATCAATGAGCTGAAGGATGAGCTTCAGTAGATGACAGGGGAGTAGTTTAAGGATGTACTAAAACACAGTCCCGACTCTATATGGCTGTGATGTGAAGAACAGCAGGGGCTGTAAATGGTGCTGTAGTTAAAATAGCACTCAAATACATTGGCCGACTTGGAAATAGAATGTTGTTAGCTGAAGCAGGAGAAACATTTGGTGCAGTAATAATGTTTACATTATTGTGCTCTGAAGTCCACCTCAGTGCTTTGCGAATTGTAATGCTCTAAAGAAAAATTACTAAGTTAATCTTTCAAAGGATACCATTTATTTGAACTATTCTTGGTAATTAGACAAAATTCTTAGCTTCGGTAATAAGCTTAAAGACATGCAATAGTTTAGTCCACACTGCAGAAAGACATTTAAACATGTGCAAGAAGTTCAAGTAATGTATGTGATCTTTAAATCAAGATACAGCAGTTTTAATGGAAGAGGTTTTGCTTATTACTGACTTTCCCTTCTATTAATGTTTCTTATTTATTTATGTGCAGTGATACACTGCAATGGCCATAGTCATAGTCATGCAGCACAAAGATAGGCCCATCGACCAAGTTGCTTCATCTAAGCTAGTCAGATTTTAGAATATGCAATTTGCAAAACATTAGTGCTGCCATTTACTCGAAGAATGAATTTTACAAATCCTTAAGGCTTTAAGGCATTTGTTCATGTGTTGCCTTTTCCCATATATTTTCAGAATGTGCTGATAATATTTATAATGCACCTAGCATTGCAGTGTTGATGGCTGCATCATATGCTTTAACATTATGTGAGCGCATGCTTTCACTGTGGAACTACATGTTAATTGTAAATGACCATACACTAAAATAATTTCTGTATCGTGTTTGTGCATGTACACAGAGAAAAGAACATCCCCTTTTGCAACTATATGATCAATTGACTGGTCAACATTTATTCACACAATTGTTTTAATCAACTGCCTGTGAGTCATGAATGTTTGTAAATGAGTGCACTGTTTTTTGAAGGATGCCTGGGTTGAAATACATCCTCCTTGTTAACAATTTGTTGGAAAGTTCCATCACCTGCTTGTGCAGAAATTAAAAAAAAGTTTACTTTTCAAAAATGAATAGGAAATTGTTGAATTGTCAGGAAGAAGGCCTTATCATTCTGGGCTTGAAAGATTCCTGGGCACAATGTAAGAAATCTTTGGAATTCTCTAACTGCAAGCAGTATGTACTCAGTCATTGCATAATTTTTAGATTGATTTTTGATTACTAAAGTAAATTGAGGATATGGACTGCAGACAGAAAATTGAATGGGAAACTGCTCTTTGGAGTGAGGGAAAAAGAGCTATGCACTTTCTAACTGGCGAGATCAGAAAATATGAAGCAGTGAAATCTTGCAGAGGAATCGCGAGAACCTTACAAAGTATTTGATTTTTTTAATGGAAAGATACAATATCCTTTTACCCGATGAAGAGCAGAAATTTGATTTTATACTAGATTCTAGTGAGAATTCAACAGAGGAGATGCAAAAGCTCACACTGTATATAACTGGAGGAGATATTGAAGCCTAGATTTAGTGTTAAAGTGACAAGGCTGATGAGTTAAAATAAGGAAAAGTTGTGTGGGCTAAGCTTGTATTCCCTGAAGTGTAGAAAATAGAAGGCTGATATGAGAGCTGTTCGAAAGAGTAAAGAATCCGAGAGGATGAACAGATTTCCTCTGATTAGAACAAAGGGTCTTAACTTTAAAATGAGAACTGAGCAATTCAAGAATGATATCAGGAACTAATTCTCCATGCATGTGGATTGGGAATCTGGAACAAAACCAAAATGTTGAGATGCTCATCTGCTCAGGAAGTATCTGTAGATTTTTGTTCAAAGCCTGGTGGCTTAAAAGTCTTTTACGAGTCTTAAGAGTCTTGAAGCCCTTTAAATATAGGAAATGGGAAATAAATCAATAACATTTTAGATGCAAATAAATCTTTGTTCTAAAGGATTCCGGTATTTTGGTCTATTTATGGACACCAAAATTGAATCCTGTAAATGATCCAAAAATCCTTAGAGAGCACCATTGGTGGCATTCCTTCCTAACTGATAAAGTAATATTAACTACTTATTTGTAGTCTCATATTAATCCCATTTTTACTCTTCTTTGCATTCTCATCAATTTGCCACAGATTCTGCGGCTTGCTTGCACACGAAGGGCAATTTACAGTGGCCAATTAACCTACCTCTGAAGAAGGGTCTCGACCCGAAACGTCGCCTATCTCCTTCGCTCCTTAGATGCTGCTGCACCCGCTGAGTTTCTCCAGCATTTTGTGTAACCCCCAACCTACCAACTCGCCTGAATTTGGAATATGGAGAAATCCAGAGAACCCAGGGGAAACCTATGCACAATGGGAGAAGGTGCAAACTTGCACAGATAGCATCCTCTAGCTGTGCCCCTGTACAGCCCTGTCATCCCAACGATGATTGAAATAATTGCAGGCATACAGAACAGTGGAAGTGTAATTGTATTTAGCAAAGTAAATAACTCAGACAGAAATGATTTACAGGTTTAAAAGACTTCAGAGATGGCAAATTAGATACTTGTGTCTATTTTGTCAGCTTCTTATATAATGAATATTCTATTTGCTGTTTCAGAGCCCTTGAGGCTTTGGGACATAACTGATATTTATCGCTTGAAGCTCTGCAATTTACCATCTCTGAAGCATTGCAATATTTTCCACTTTTCGTCCCAGTTGGACCACCTTACCAATTCAGATGTTGCCTTGCCAATGATCTGGCGCTGAATAAAAAGATCCTAGCTTTTAATAAGCTCATCTCTATCATCAGTCGTCTCCAGTGCTTTGGAGTATTACAGGTGACATGGTTTATAATCACCTGGTGCTCAAAATGCTAACACTGTTATCTTCGATATGTTCCAAGAAGTCTGAACACTTGATTCTGAAGCACACAACAGTTGCCTAAAGTTTGCAAATCCCATCCAATTACCTTGAAAAGATTGCCCTCCCTCCCCAGGCAGTTGTGGACCTTAACACCTCATTATTAAAAAAACATATTTTTTTCATACTTAGAGAGGTGGAAAGTATATTAGGGAATTTCCTAAGGGGGCCTGCACTATTCCAAAACTTCGCACCCACCCCCATTTGGGAAATTTTAAGCAAAACCAGAATGTGCTGGAATTGAGCCGCATCTGCAATCTGAGAGGATTGCAATTTATGCCACATGTACTGGGACTCTGAGCTGAGAACTTATATAGTATTTCATTTGTCACTTCAATGAAGAGTATCAAGGGTATTTGAGAGTGGTTGGTGGTGCACATATTTTGAACTGCAGAGACCTACCTGTGTTAGTTTTCAAATGCTTATGGCTTGATGGTTAGTTTAATGATTCTGGGTGTTTTTTTGTGTTTTGGTTACAACTGTGTAGCAAGTTATAACAATGACTTCCATTTCCTAGTTATTTTGTGGAGTCCAGAAATTTGGCAGTGTGCCATTCACCCACCTACGCTGGGGCAGAGTGGACAGCAGTTTCCTGTGTAGAAGCTCAGAGGAACTCAAACCACTTTATTCTGAGGGTACCCCTTGTCAGACACACCAAGAATAAAACAATGTTACAGCAAGGAGCTGAATTGTGATGCATACTTGGCACTTGGATATTCTTTGCACAACACTGCCATAAATCCCTGCCCCATTCAATATCTGAAGCACTCACTCTTATTGTAGATGTTCAGCTGCATGCTCGACATGCCATTGTGCACTTCCCCACTGTTTCACAGAGAAGAATATAAAACAACTTCTAAGATTTAGCTGAAGCTGACTTCAACCAAATGAAATAAACTATGTACAATAAACTTAAAAACCCTTTTAATGGTTAAAAATGGCTGTGGGAGGAATTCAAAGCTGAATCTAAAGTGGTACAGAATGTTTGCTCACTTGAGGGGAAGGAATTTAATTACCAAAGTAACAAGCAATGGATGATGAAGAGGAATAGGACAAATCTGAGAGAAACCACACAATAAAATGCTGAATCGAAAACAGATCCTGGAAAATGGGAGAGATTTTTAAATCGATAATAAGAATTGAAAAAAGAAATTTGCAATTTGGATACGAAAGTCACCACGAATGAATTTCAAGATTAGGAAAAAAGACAAAAGCAATGTGGATCTCTTTAAAAGCTGAAAATGACGTTATCAATAGAGAAATAACAAATATATTGAATAATTACTTTGTGCTATTTACATAGAAAAGGTTCTCAAGGAAATTAAGATAGAATAACTAAAATTAGTGTTGCTGTCTTAGGTGACCTCTTGGGTTGAGAGTGAGTTGGATTCACACTAGTTCTGTAGGTTCTGAAGTGATTCATGAGGCCTCTGTAGAATCTGCTGATTATTCGTCACTGTTGAGTAAGAGTGCTTGGTGGTGGCTAAAGTGGGCAGGTGGGTGGTTTGAAGTTAGTGCTCACACTCTCTCTGTGCTGTTTACACAGACTCATGGACCTGAGGTTCTCAAGGTAATTTGGAATGCTCCTCCACTTTGAGCAGACATCGATTCTGAATTAATGAGAATATTGCATTTATTTCCTCCAATCAATATTTTCCCCAGGCAGTGCTTGAAATAGAGTGAAACTTATTAAATAGAGTGAAACTTATTAATCACATAAAATAAAATTTGTTAACTTTAATACTAGGGTCTGAAGGAATTGCAGCAGGTGATCTGATAAAAATGTCCTGAAGTTCTCAATATATTTTATAACCATTAATTTTCAGAACTGAGGGATATTAATAAATTATACATTCAGTTTAGTTTAGAGAAACAGTGCGGAAACAGTGATCCCACTACAACTATCCCATACGCACTAGGGACAATTTACATTTTTACCAAGCCAATTAACCTACAAACCTGTATGCCTTTGGAATGTGGGAGGAAACCAAAGATCTCGGAGAAAACCCACGCAGGTCACGGAGAGAACGTACAAACTCCATACAGGCAAGCACCCATAGTCAGGGCCCGGGTCTCTGGCGCTGTAAGGCAGTAGCTCTACCGTGCCGTCCCAAAGGTGATCCAACCTATCTGTTGCCTCAAGTTACTTGAGTCTTTAACTGAGCACCTGGAACATTACAGCTGCTTGGTAAGAACTGGCACAGATTTGCAACGGTTAACATGTTTGTGAATCCAATTGAATTTCCTGTGGCAGTGATTAATGCAGTGGACCATCTAAGGATGTTATTTTTTTATGCATTTCTGGAAGAAATTTAATAAAAATGATCAGAAGATACTGTCATGAAGTACTGACCTGATTAAGAAACTGAGTAGGAATAACGGACAAATTGACAAAATATGAGGGCTGAAGTAGGGTCTCAACCCGAAACATTGCCTATTTCCTTCGCTCCATAGATCCTGCCTCACCCACTGAGTTTCTCCAGCATTTTAGTCTACCTCCTTAGATTAAGTGAGCAATTAAAGCTCCTGTCATTGGAGTTCAATTCAACGTGGGAGGTCATCCACTGTGGTCCTGGAAAGATAAATCTGTGCAATAAGTAGTGCAATGCTGGCAGCAGTGGTGACTTAAAGAGAAGTAAATGTCCGTATATGATATTAAAATCTCATGAACAAGTACAAAATTTAATCAATAGGTTAACTGAAGATTGGCCTTTTACTTCAAGGTCTAATATGAAGAGTTAGATGTTGTACTGCAGATGCATAAATCCCTGGATGAAATACATGAAGACTACTGTGAGCAATTCTTGTACCACATCTTAGGAGGGAAACATTGCCCTTTGAAGGAATTCAACACTTTTTTTAAAACTGAAATTGTACTTCAAGAGTTAAATGATGCAGAGTTTACACAGGCTAGATTGATATTCCCTGAAATTTAGACAGAAAAGTGTGATTTCATTGAAATTATCAGGATATTAAGGGGACCTGATTGGGAAGATTAAGAGAAACCATGCTACCCATGGGATCCATGACTACCTACTCATAATCCTAACAAATAGAAACTTTAGCTCACCCTGAGCAGACAGTAGATGACAGCAACTTATATATACTTCACAATGAGTGACACGATTATTTGGAAATATACGATTGAATGGTGATTCAACTGGTTGTACTGAGGCCAATCAACTCCTGCTGCTTACCTTTCTGGACCTAATGATATCAACATAACCCTTGACATGTGAATGAATCATCTCAAAGATAATCTGCAGCTAAACCTTTAGAAACTATTTTCCCCCAAAATGTGCCTCCTCGCCAGATGAATAATCAGCATCCAATTTCAAAATAATTTAAGAACTTAACACATCTTATGGTATGCCATTTACCTCCACTTTAAATATCCAAATCTATTACTGCAAAACATTTAATCCACAAACATTATTTAGTCCTGATCCACTTGTGAGGCATTACAGAGTTGAGAACCGGCAAGAAGCAAAAAACATCTTTTGGATGCAGGGTATGAGGAACCTTTGAGGCTCCAAGTTTTTTTTTTCCCCATTCCTGATGTCGAGGGAACAACACTGGATCTGTTTCTCCTTAAACTCAAAATTCCCCTCAATAGTTTTGTACAAATTTCTCTCCTGAGAAATAGGATGCCCTTTTATTTCCTGCTGGGAAGTTCCAAACCACCTGTGAAATACACATATCCTGTGTCAAAAGCTTAATCCACATTTGGAATCTGTTGTCAATGAAAAAAAGGGCTAAGGAATCCTTCACTTTTTGTCAGCACAATCCTAAATCCCTCACACCAATCTAAATTAATTGCCTTCCCCCACCACCCACCCCATGCCACCTTAGTCCGATGCTAATAAGTATCAACAATTAATCTGGTACCCATTGATCGTCCAATCCTGAGTACAAATGAATAAAGGCACAGATTCAGAAATCGGAAGTGCAAAGAGAATTGGGAGTGCTGGTGCAGGATTTCCAAAAGATTAATTTGTAGGGTGAGTTGATGGTAAGGCAGGCAAATGCAATGCTGGCATTCATTTTGAGGGGACTAGAATATAATAGCAAGGACGCAATGCTGAGGCTTTATAAGGTTTTTGTGAGTCCACATTTAGAATATTGTGAGCAGTTTTGAGCCTGAGGAAGGATGTTGTGGCATTGGAGAGGGTCCAGAGGACATTTACAAGAATGATTCCAGGGATAATTGGGTTAGAGTATGAGGAACATTTGATGGCTCTGGACCTGTACTCGCTGGAGTTTAGAAAGATGAGGGGGGTTCTCATGGAAACCTATCAGATAATGAAAGGGCTAGATAGTGGATGTGGAAAGGATGTTTCCAGTAATGGGAGAGTCTTAAAATAGAGGTCACAGCCTCAGAATAAATGCAGGTACCTTCGGAATGAAGATGAGGAAGAATTTCTTTAGGCAGAGGGTGGTGAATCTGTGAAATTAATTGCCACAAATGGCCGTAGAGGCCAAGACATTGGAATTTTTAAAGCGTAGATTGATAGGTTTGTGACTAGTAAGAGCATTATAGGTTAGGGGGAGATGGCAAGAGAATGGGTTTGAAGGGGAAAAATAGATCAGCCATAATCGAATGGCTGCGTACTCGATGGGCCGAATAGGCTAATTCTGCTCCTATGTCGTATGGTCTTACACATCGTTTCTTGCATAAATCAAAATTACAATGGCGAGCTGACTTTCACCGGCCATTGCATTCCTGAGCAAATTGTCCAACTGTGATTCTTGTTTTAGTTCAGCATTAGCATAATGTCCCCTAATAAATTAGTATTCTTCAAACCAGCTGGAAAAGATAATTTATGTTCATTTCCAGTAAAGCTAATCTTCAAAAGAATATTGGAATTGCATGTTGAAGGACAGCCTAAGGTGTACCTGGTTCCATCCTAGTGCTTGAATGAAATGTTAATGCAGTCTTGGTTAGTTTTGAAAATCGATTTCTATGTTTTCATTTACTGGAGACCTTGACATGAAATAAGAAAAAAACTGGTGATGCAAAGCATTGTGAGCCATTGGCTTATTAGTCATCTGTTGATTAAAGCATGCTAGATTTATCAGATATTTATTTTACTAAGTCCATTTAATTTATACTTTCAAGGATTCTGCAATCTTCCTGTGCCTATCCCTAGTTAGTACGGTCCACTTGATATCAGCTGTTTCAAACATTTCTTTCCTGGTTTTGTTTTGTAATATACCAAAGTTGTGCACAGAAAGATCTTGGTTTTTAGTAATATTGTATTTAGATATTCCTTAATAGTTTGCTCTCTTCTTTTTTTAAGTAATGAATGCCCATGGTTCTCATAAATAAAAACAGTGGCAGCCACTTTTAACCCAACATGTTTATTGGGAAATGATTCTGGATGGGAACTTTGCTGGTTTTACTCCCCATCTCATTTCACTCTGTAATGGAGTATAAAATTAGTGCAGGGTGTAGAAGTGACGTTGCAACTAATCCTGTGATTAATCTGTGTTACATCATTGCTTTAATTTAGCGTCTGCAGTTGTTCTCACGCAGCAGTCTAGGTGATGAGTGGCTTTTGTAAGACTAAGCAAAACGAGATGGGCTGTGTAAAAAAGGAGTGGAATGTAAAACCTTTAGTTTTAATATGCTTCAGACAAATCGTGAACAGACATGCATGTTGTGGTTGTTATGGATAATTGTGTAAATGGCATATCCCCACAAAAGGAAAATATTCAACAGCATCCGTGACTAAATTAAGATCTAGCATGCATTGTGTAGCAATTTGTCAAGTTTCTCCTGCATTATCTTCACAATTGCTAAATCTGTAGCTTAATCATAAATTTACCCTCACTTAAAGCATCTCTGTTGGAGAAATTTACATGTGTTGAACAATGCATCCCAAAGATTTTCTTTTTTCTGTATTTGGATATCTGCATAAAACTAATCATACGCATCACACTTCATTGTAAATAGTTTAACCAAGGATTGTAGTTGATTGCTTATTTTCTTTAACAGGCGCCATCATAGTGATGTTTGTGAAATTACACAGACAAGACTCAGGGCTTCAGTTCGGGACTTGAGGTCTCCTCAGAGGTCATCAAAATCGACAATTGAAGATGACTTAAAGAAGTTAATTAATCTGGAAAGTCCTCCTCCAGACACTGGAAAAGATGGAAAGGTATACAAATAATATTTTTTCATACTCTGTGTGAATAGTGGACCAGGATCAAATTCCATTATACATATATTGTTTATTATGTTTTTTTACCTTTCAAACTGTCCTGCCTAACGTTTCCATATATTTTTGGTTAAAATACCATTCAACTTTATTATAATGCATTTCTGAAGATGAGAGTGCTGTTCACCCAAGGATAGAGGAGAGAGTGAATTAAATATTGTTGGATGTTAGTCATAGAGCAAATGCCTGCCATTTGATTGGAGACCGCTTTTAAAGTTCAAACGTTAGAGGTTTTAGTTTTGAAGCCAAGGTTTCTAGTCATGTATGTTTATGTGCACCAGATGACTTGAAGGATGTTGCAAAGGTTTTTCGTCCAGTGATAACCAATTTGAAAACCACATGAACAAAATAGTTGGTGAATGCATTTTCAAGGAACATATGAAATAAATCTTATGCAAGAATTCTACAAATCTCACGTCACATTACTGACCTTGCTGCCTTAGTGAAAGGCCGCTTTAAGTGATCTTTGCTGTGAAATACAGTATCAAGTTTTTCAAGTGATAGAAAGCATTTGCTGGCAGTTCACGTGGCCCTCGGTGCCCTGAGGACTGAGCCAGTGTTCCTTTACAACGTGCTTGAACGATGGATAATTCATTTTCATTGCTGCAAGCAACTCTGCTTAAATACATTTGTAAAGTAGTTTTCTTGAAGTAAAAGTTACCAGTGGTTTTGTGTTTCAGATTTTTCTCACTCAAGGCTACTATGAAGCATTTCATATTGGATGATGTGCTGCCTGTAGAATAGAAGTCTGAAGTAGGGTCTCAACCTGAAACATCACCCATTTCTTCTCTCCAGAAATGCTGCCTGTCCCACTGAGTCTCTCCAGCATTTTGTGTCTATCTTCAAAGCCTCTTTCTCTCTGCTTTGTTAACGCCACTACCCCATCCTCAGTTGCGCACACAGAAATATATCTATCTCTTAATGAGCTAGCTTCCTTGAAACAAAATGGTGTTTGCTGCTCTTTGAGTGTGGTGTATTGTGCACGCATTCCTTCAAGTGTCTTAGTCAATACATACCGTAGTCCATTTCCTGGAAAATTCCTGATCAACAGATTTTGGTCTTATCCATGTCCTTCTTGTGCAGTGAGTCACATGGGCCACAGGATGATTTCTCTTTAAAGAAATAACCATGTATGTGTGCAAGGATGAAATAGGATATGTAATTTCCATGTTATAACTATCCCCTACTTTTAAGGCCGTGTACTTCCCATGTGGGTGTGCCTGTTTGTATGCATACAGGCGGATAAATATATTAATATTATGGATTCAGTGACATCAATGTAAATAAAAGGTAGAAATGTGCAGAGGCTAAACGAAACATTGTGACCAAATTTCCAGTGAAGGCTTTGTGATATCTGACCGAATAAATTTTCACCCATTCCTTCTGACCAGAGGTGCTACCTGTCCCACTAAGTTACACCGGCATTTTGTGTCCATCTTCGGTTCAAATCAGCATCTGCAGTTCCTTCCAACACACTGAATATTATGTCAGATGTAAGACATCTGAAGATTCCAGGTTGCTTTACAAACAACTATGGTCGATGTGCAGTCGCAATTATGACGGATGTATATAGATAGTATTTTGATGTGTGGTTCATGTTGTTCACGGTACCACAAATAAGAAATAAAATAAATGACAATTTGATAGTGTTAGCTGAGGGAAGAATTTTCTCCTTTTCCATTTTGAATTGTGCAAGAAATCCTTTAAAACTTGCTTGATCAGGAAGACCTGGTCTCAATTTAAGTTGGCATCTTGACATTGATACATTTAGTTACAATGTGTGAAAATGTTTGCTTTAATATGTTTCTGCCTTCATCTCTCCGTTAACCTTAACTCAATTGCTGCCTTTTCATCTCATAAAGTCAGGAAATCTTGGCTAAGCATTACTCTAGTCGTAAGCATTGTAATTTAGTTCGGCAAGTCTAACATATAGAACGTCTTCCATAATTTTAGGTCTTTCCTTTCCTTGACGTAGAAATTCAAGCCTGCCGAATCATCTCTGACACTTGTATCGCCTTGATTCTGTTAACATGGTTGTAAATTATTTATAGTTTAAAACACTTTCTGTAATATGTACATTACTCCAAGTGTGATCTTACCAGGTTTCATAATAAATTGAATATTTTCTCCCTGAATATTAATATCCATCTAGAAATTATCTTTATTATCCTCTTTGCGCACTATGTTTGTACAAAGTTGTACTGCTACGTTTAGCTGTTCAAATATTGTCACGGGATTTAGCTGATCTCCAGTCAGCATTTCTGGTAGCATATCAGTAACTTCACCTCTTACCAAAGGTAAGTGGATGTGGAGTGCAAGGTCATGAAAATAAATTTATGAATGCAAATATCTTGCTTTATTACTATCTCTCTGTTTATCTTTCTCTACTCCAAAAAGAAATTGAGAAAAAGAATAGGCGAATAGGGAGGGTTCCAACTTCTTCTATTGCTTTGCTCCAGAGATGCTGCCTGACCTGCTGAGTTAATGTGATTAAGAATTTGCATGTGGAGATGTGCATCTGAATTTGCATCTGGAAATAACACTTCAAAATAAATAATTTACTCAATGTTCACTTCAATTTCCTTGTTTGCCGATATTTTTCAAAGTCGATGTCTTGTGTTTGAATTGTTTCTGTTCCTTGCCTCTAATCTGACTCAAATGTATTTTTTCTTGACCAAGCCTTCGCTTCCGGGCACGCCCACCACCAGGAAGCCACTGCATCGGACTCTGTCGGATGAGAGCATTTACAGCGGCCAGAGAGAACCTTCATACTGCACCTCCCACCTGTCGCTCTTGGACCAAGCCTTGCCCAACGATGTCATCTTCTCCAGCACCTACCCGTCCCTGCACTACACACTGCCAGGCCGTAAGCATGGACAGTCGATAAATTCCCATCACGTGTGGGTGGTGCCCGTAGGCCCCTCTTCTGTTGTTTTGTTTGAGCGAAGCAATCTAGCGGTTCACTTTCATCTCTTCATGGTGTCTACTCAAGTTTTATATTTTGAATTCTGCCCTCCTCTCCTGGAAACACGGATATGTTTTGGAGTGTGGCTCCAGTAAAGCCAGCTGATATCACTCCACATATGCTGCTGTCAGGATGCAGTTAAAGTCAGTGTACTGTTTAACAAACTAGCTTCACTAACAAGGATTTTACCTGAGGTCTGCGTCATACAACATTAGTTGTTGAGTGGTGATAGGGAACACGAGCCCACAAAGGATGTGACCAAAATTCAGAGACATTTAAATTAATTAATAGCTCCTTAGGTGGCTTAGGTTGATTTAAAGGACAAACCAGGATTGACGTATGGATTTTCAAACTGCACTGCAATTAACATGTGACCAATCAGTGTAGACATCCCAGAAGGACTTAGATTGTTATGTCAAGGTCCTCTTCTAAACATAAAAATTAAAGGAAAACACATCTTTAAGCTTTTGTTTTGCTTCTAAACAGTCACCAACTTTTCTACTTAGCAGAAAGAAACTGACCAGAAAATGTGCTTTAAATAATGTTATTGCAGCTCATTAAAGGAGTAATGAATTAAAGCAGTGAAAGATGGTTATCAAACAGCTGAAGAGCAGGATGCTTGTAGTGAGGTGCATGACCAGCACCAGAACATGCAGAAGTAGTCATGTTGGTATCTTCCATCTTGCCAACTACTCCTTGGACAAGGAAGGGAGTGAGAGAATTCATCGGCAATACTCTGAAAGGGAATGCTACAAGCAGTTCCTACAGATAAAAGGTGGAGAATATAGAAAATATATATATTTAAAAAAACTAAAATTCTTAATAGAGATTGATAAGATTGTAGCTCAAACTTCTGTTTCTGAAGCCCATTTCAAATCTTTCCTGGGTTTGCTAAAGTGATATTCTCTGGTGCATATGGTGACTTTTGGTAAACATTTTGCTCCTTATTCCTCAGTTGAATTATCTGCATCTGATGGGTCGCTGTCTGATATTCACGAAAGGAGACGACAGCCACTACCAGATCCAGGGCTCATGCCCCTTCCAGATACTGCCATGGGCTTGGAATGGTCAAACCTCGTGGATGCTGCAAAGGCATTTGAAGGTAACGCATCTGTGACCATCAGATTAGTTTAGTTTAATTTAGAAATACAGCGTGAAAACAGGGCCTTTGACTAGAGACCACCCCTGTACTAGTTCTATCCTACGCACAAGGGACAATTTACAGAAACCAATTCACCTGCAAACATGCACGTCTTTGGAATGGGGGAGGAAATCAGAGCAACAGGAGAAAACCCAAGCAGTCACATGGAGAACATGCAAATTACGTACTGACAGCAACCGTAATAATCAGGATCAAACCCAAGTCAGATCCTTGTATATTATACAGAATATTGTTCCTTGTTCACCAGGAAAAAAAAAACCATTTTATTTACTGCAGCACAATTTACTACTGGTCTCATGAAGTTCACACAAACACATGGTGACTCATTCTACTGCATTTGTCTTACAATGCCCACACTGCATTCAGCCAGTGACTGAGCAGAGAACCAGTAATGGAGGACAGTGAAACCAAGTTGTTTGGGAGTCTGTGGAGCTCATGAGATTAGCACAAGTTTCTGCCACATTGGGACAGTGCTCTGGAGTTGGTACAGGCTATTCCACTCTGACTGGAATCAGATTGAACACTGCGGATAGTTGACTGCACGCTTTCACCTTTTCGGGCATAAATGTAATGGCAAAGAAAATATCTCCAAGCCATAGATGGATATTGTAAAATAGGAAGAGCAGTTTGCTTAGGTTAATAATTATAACGTAAATTACTTGTCCCATTAAAGTTTGTACAAGTGCCAATTTAGGTCAAAACATTAAGGTAATATTACAATACCACCATACATCTGTCTTTGTTTATTATTACTCTGATTAGTTGTATATATATATATAATTAGTTTTATATATATAAAAGCATGGTGCAATCAACTAATCAGAGTAATTTTAATATACACACACACACATACACACAGAGTATATGTGCATAAATATATATACATACATACATACATATATATGTAAATATATATATATGTGTGTGTTTATATATATACTGTATACGCTTGTGTATATGTGTTATGTATAGAGAGAGAGATTGTCATATGCTCTGATTTTGTGCATGTGGCTTTGATGTCCTCTCTCAATTGTATCTCTAGTGTAAGTAAGGACATAAAAACCAGGAGAGTAATTTAACTTGTGAACTGCGACCCAAGAATTGGCCATGGCAGAAACCCAGCTCAGTGTGAAAAGTGTTCAGAGTTAATGTTTTAGCTGAAGGTGTGAAATTTTGAAAATTCTGAATTCAACTAGAAAAAAAATGTTACTACTGGTCTCATGAAGTCGACACAAACACATGGTGACTCATTCTACTGCAACATTTGACATTATGAAAATAATGGTGAGCATATGATGTAGGAATTTTGCTCTTCCGTGCTGAGACAATTTTGTTAACATTTTCAGGCAAGAGTGCTGGACTGGGCACGTGAAATTCCAATTACATATATATTATCTGCCAGGTTACAGAACTGTGATTGATGGTGGTTATTGTCGCTCAACTTAGTCTCACCCGTAAATAGTGCCTTTACACCTCAGTCATTATTTTACTTAGATAATACTAAGAGCCTCCGCCAAGGGCGTTACACTTGGCGGCATAACCAAGTTCTCAGACAGCTGTCATCAATCCTTGAACAGAGGCGAACGATCACAAATGCTTCCCCACCAACATCGGCAGGAAATGTCCACTTCACAACATTTGTACCAGCAGGCCAACCTCCAGAGCACCAGATAACATCCATGGGTGCAAGCATTCTGCAACCTGCTCGGGATTGGAAAATGGAAGTGGAATTAGAAAAAAGGCTTGTGTTTCCCCCAGACATTGTGGTTACAACGCTCCGGCCAGACATGGTCCTGTGGTCCACAACAGCCAAGTTGGCATACGTTGTGGAATTGACAGATCCGTAGGAAGATGGTGTTGAAGAAGCTTATGAGAGGAAAAAGACCAAGTACTCTGAACTGGCAACTGAAGCTTCCCAGAATGGCTGGAAGACCAAGATTTTCCCTGTCGAAGTGGGATGCAGGGGATTTGTTGCTACATCTATGACCAGGCTATTAAAGAAAATGGGGTGAGGGGTCGCTGCCTCCAACAAGCAAGCAAATCATTATCAAATTCTACGGGAAAAAGCAGCAATTGGATCTGGATCAAAAGGAGAGACAACAATTGGGCTGCAAGATGAATACAGGAGGGTATGGAATTGAGGGGGGTGTAACTGGGACGCCAGGTATCACCGTTGAGCCCTCTGGAGATGTTGTGGGCTTATCAATGAAACATCAAAGAAGGAGGGTGCCCACCTGATGACCCTGATGACGTACCTACCCTACCTTTCACCACTCCAATCCCACTGCAAATAGCAAGAGTGCCGACTTATTACAGGGATTTAAACAACAAGTCGTATTAGTTCTACTTTAAAGGTAAAGCTGTGCACTTGAAAACTGCACGTTTTATTGAAAAATATTATTTTGCTGTTCAGAGCTGTTTAATTACTGATACTTGACGATATCTGATGATTTCAGTTGCAACCAAATGAGGATGTTGTTATCAACAGCAGCTTATACACCAGAGATATGCCACTAGTACCTCAAAACTGTTTGGAAATATGAAGGACGAATTTAGGCTGGGAATCAGCGAGAGTTCCTTGTTTTAAAATAATGTGATGGGATTACAAGAAGTTTTTCAGACCATGAGAATAAGCTGGCAGCACCTACCCTTCCGCGAGGCAGATTGCCAGACATACAAATCCAAGAACCACAAAAAACAGAGTCATGGACTCATACAGCAAAGAAATGGGCCCTTTGGCCCACCTTGCCCACACCGACCAACATGTCCCACCTCCCCGTGTTTGGCCCATACCCCTCTAAACCTATCTTATCCATGTACCTGTCTAAATATTTCTTAAACATTGCGATAGTACTTGCCTCAACTACCTCCTCCAGGAGCTTATTTCATACACCCACCACCCTTTGTGTAAAAAAAAAGTTGCATTTTAGGTTCCTATTAAAGCTTCCTCTTCCCCCCCCCCCCCCCCCCCTATTAAAGCTTCCTCTTCCCCCCCCCCACCATAAACCCATGTCCTCTGGTTCTCAATTGTCCTATACTGGGCAAGAGACTCTTGTGTGTTTACCCAATCTATTCTTCTCCTCATGATTTTGTACACCTCTATACAATCTATAGGAGCACAAGGAGGCTGCTCATCCACTTGTATCTGCCCTGCTGTTCAATGTGATTATGGTTAATCAGTCCCTGGCTTCATTTCCTCTTCTGTGCCAGTTTCCATTCTTATAAATTCAAAAGTACATGTGTAGTAATAATAAATATAAGCGTGAGTATAAAGCAACCGAATGGTGCAAGATTATAGTGTGAGATCAGAGTAGTACAAACAAATGTTTAACTACAACAGCAAGCAACCAATGATGTAGTTAAGACTATGAGACAGCACCTCTGGGAAGTGGGTGTGAAGAGGTGATTGGTTGAAGAATTTGATAGCTGTGGAGAAGAAGTAGTTCTAAAGTCTGATATTGAAGCTTTCAAGCTCTTGTACCTTTTCCCAGAAGGTAAAAGAGAGCAAGGACAATGGCCAATCTTAACTATACCTCCAGCCTTAGTGAACACGTAGTGAAAATGGACGAGATAGAAGGAAGTGACAAGGCCATAATGGATTGAGTTGTATTCACTGCTCTGCAGGTTCAGTCAAGAGCAGAGCAGTTACCATGTTATGTTGGCTTGGATTCCATTAGACAACTTTCAATTGTGCATCTGCAGATGTTTGAGAGAATCTGCATGCCCTGTCAAATCTTTTTAGATCCCTAAGACGTAAATATGTTGCTGCACTTTCTCGATCTGTGTGAAGGGAACAGGTTATACTGCTGGTGATATGGATGTTAATGAACTTGAAACTGTCAACCATTGCTACAACCATTGAGGACAAGAGCATGTTCACCTTCCTGCTACCTCAGATCAACAACCAACTCTTTTGGCTTGCTGACATTAAGGACTAGATTGTTGTCCTGGAACCATGACACAATGTTCTTGATCTCTTTCCTATTCTTTGTCTCATCGTTGTTGTTGAACTAGCAAGCAACATAGTAGTAACAGCTTAAAGGAAGTATAGGTTTTGTACTTGGCTACACAATCATTCGTGCACAGGGGCAAAGCAAGGGACTGAGCCTTCAAACTCTGAGGAGCACCAGAGTCACAGTGGATGAAATGTTATGACCAATGCTAATCGTCTGAGGTCTGCTGGCCAATAAGTCCAGATGACAGTTGAAGATGGACTGCTATGTTTCAGAGGTTTAGGGATGAGCTTATTCTGTATTATGGCGTTGAAAGCTGAGCCACAGTCTATAAATAAGGTGTAGTTAGTGTCATCAATTAATTCTCTATTCCTCCGGGAAATTCGACAACCTCTGCTAGAGGGTCACAAGGAATCTCATATGGAAGAAACAAAGAACCTTGTGACTTCACAAAAAATAGATGGAATTGATTAATGTTTATTTAGTATATCACCTGTCACTTCCCACTATCTAACTACAGAGGAAACATTTTTAATTTTTCACATTGCTGCTTCCACAATCCCCAGCCAAGATATCACTGGGT
This sequence comes from Okamejei kenojei, assembly GCA_035221665.1. Classification (NCBI taxonomy): domain Eukaryota; kingdom Metazoa; phylum Chordata; class Chondrichthyes; order Rajiformes; family Rajidae; genus Okamejei; species Okamejei kenojei. Next base: position 68,065,372 of record CM069139.1, read on the forward strand.
CTGTTATCAGTGATATCTTACCATTATAAACATGTGTGTATAACTACTGTTTCTCACTTAGTTAAACTAGTCCTGTACTGCCATTATGTTTGGATGTGTGGTGCAGAAGGGAATTCAGAAAGGTGCAATTTCACGGGCCATGACTGATTCAGACCAGGAGTTTTCTTCTGAACAATATCAGATTACCAGTATGTTTGCCAGTTGATTGTGCTGTACGTTCTGTAGATTTATATTGTGCAGTCTCATGTTCTATCAACAGACAGAGAGGGACTCAATCACCGTGATGTAGCGTGATATTTAGATGTCTGAGAATTGGGATCTGAACAATTCTCTCTTGCGCTCCTGAGTGTATTAAATTCGCTAAGACCCTCAGTGATCCTAGATCCAACGATACCTCAATATCGTAAGAAATAGTATGGTACTGTGTTGTGACCCAAAACAAATGCAAAGTTTGGCCTAACATTTAGAAGTTGGTCACTGTTTCAAACAATTTCAAAGGCTTGGGTTAGTTGTGCTTCATAATTTTACAGGTTTATCTGATCTTGGCTAACTTTCAGTGGACTGGATTAGTGCCTTTCAAAAATCTTTTGTCCATTAACAAAAGGTTGGTGAAACAGAATAACTAATGTGATATAATTTGAAAGCTTGGCATATATATGTTGCACAATTAATGTGGCATCTGGTGTCCAGGGCATAATCTTTGTATTTCTTCAGCAATTGTTTGAGTTTCTTTATAAAATAATCATCTTTCTATTATAAAGAAAACCATAATGGGATACTCGTATGTTTTTATTAATAGTAAAACCATCAAGCTAAAAATGATATAATAAACTTTAGTGCCTTGGGAAATGAGCAAAGCTGAGCAGCATTTCCCATAATCATTGAATACATCCAGTTCCAGAGTATTGAGTATCAGCAGTCAATAGCCCCTTGTTGTCACATTCAAATGACATGTATTAAATCAGAAGTTGGCTAAGACGGGTACTATAGCTAATTTGTAAAGTAGAATTTAGGAATTCCAGAGCAACTCCTTTACAGTATAACAGCACGATTACACAAAAAAGTGAAATCATAACAGAAAATGCTAGGAACAGTCAGCAGATCTAGTGGCATCCAGATGGAGCCCAGTATTTTTCTCAGTAATACCCAATAATTTTTTTTCTAATAAGCTGCCTGGTCTGTTGAATGAAGAATGTGTGTACATTTTTTCCCTGCTGCCTTAAGGGCATAAAGCTGAGCTTGTTATACATCCAAACTCACCAGGCCCCTTTATGTGGCCTTTAGCTGTACTTTTTTTTAAAAATGTGAAGTAAAAGTGTATTGGTGTATCACAAAGTGTTAAATTTAGTAGTCTGGTAAATCTTCCAGTCCAATACCACCATAGTCTAGAATGGCAGAATAGTGGTGTTTTATTGTCTTGGTTGGATTTTCAGGTGGAAGGCCATGCTAGTGATGGAATAATAGAGAGATGCAGCACACAACCATGCCTGTTTGCCCACTGAGTGCGCTGACCATCAAATCTTTAACCCCCCCCCCCCCCCCCCCTCACGTCCCTGCCTTTGTATTAACCCTACATTAATTCAATGTTTTTAATTGTCCCTACATTCTCACCAAATAACCCCAGATTCTACCGCTCACCCACAAAATAGGGACATTTTTTAGTGCCAAATAAACCAGCCAACCAGCATGTCCTTGGAATTTGGGAGCAGATTAGAGTCTTGTCGATTTGTGCCGAACCACTGGATGTTGGAATATTTGTCACTGGATCGGTTTTGCTCATTTTTCCTTCCACTCTTCCTCACCTCCGCAGTGAAATGCTTTGGCGCGGCAACAACTCAGTTCAGTCACTTGCATTCATGTCGACGAAAGGATAGCAATTGTCGGCAGTGGTTGTAGACGTGGGGTGTGCAGTTATGCCATACGTGGTATTAGTAGCCACAGACAAACCAATGGTCTGTGCAGTCAGGGAGCATTGAACAACATGGGTTGGAAATGTCCATCTACCCGTACCTCAAAGTATGTAAAGAGTGACGTTCATCTGTTTTTGCTCTTTTTCCAGTGCAAAGAGCTTCATTATTTGGTGTTGATGACTCAGACCACAGGCCTGACAATTTATCACTTGACAGCAGCAGTCAGACAGACATACTTCCGTCACCACAGGCAGTATCCAGAAGGTGAGTCACTCTGTCTTGGCAGCTCATGAACTTATATTTTGGTATTTTGTTTTCGCATTAATTTCAGTGATTGTATATATCTATAAATCCATATTATCATTATAAGTACACTTAAGTTTAATCTTACCACACCTTTACCCTCCTGTAAAGAATAATACACAAATTAGTTGTTTACTGGAGCAAGTGGGACCCATTGTGTCCTGTCACACGGGAGGGCTGGTCCCCGAGCGCAATATTCCACCACTCACCCATAGCCCACAACTGCACAGACGCGGCTGACGGGTTCCCGTTGTGATGCCAGAGATCCCTGTTGTGACTCGAGTCACAGCAACCCTCCCCATGTGTGCCTCGTCATCCCTCTCCCTACCCCTATCCTCCTCCATTCCCCCTCACCCCAGCATTTCCTCACCTCCTCTTTACCCTTCCTCTTCTTTCCCCTCCCTCCCTCCATAACCCCTCTCCCCTCCCTACTTGACTTTATTGTGAGGTGGAAGCTGCTGTGTTTTTTATAAAACTTTTTTTTAATGTAAATGAGATCCCATGATGATGTCATTGTGGGGTGGAACATTGCTGACGGGCAGTTTATGTAAATTAGATCCCATTGTGACACCATACACTGCTAACGGTCAGTGCAGACAGAAGAGATTTTTGTCAAAGTGTTTTTTGTAAAGTTTAAAATGTGAATAACTTATAAAATATACCATCAATCTGAACGGTACTTGATACAGCACACCACATGATAATTGTAAGTAAGGTGGGCCAGAATTGGAACGCTATCATGGCCCATTTTGGCGTAATTTCAGGGTCACACTCACCGACAGACACGCAGACAGAATCACAGACATAATAACAAACAAGATGAGAGTTTTATTAAAATATATATATTTGATACCTATTTAACCCTCCTCTGCTTCTTCCCCTCATCCCCTCCCTCCCTCCCTCCTCTCTCTTCCCCCTCCCCTCCTCCATTACCTCGCTATCCCTCTTCCTACCCCTATCCTCCAATTCCCTGCATCCGCCAGCATACCCTCCCCCTCCTCTTCACCCTCACTCATCTTTCCCCTCTTCTCTTCCCCTCACCTCTCCCTCACTCTCCTTTCACCTACCCCCCTCCTCTCCCGTTATCCTCATCCTCCCCATTCCTCATCTCCCCCCTATCCCACCCACGCCCCCACCTCACCTCCCCCACTTTCCCCTCTCTCTCCATCCCTACACCCAACTCTCCCTCAATCCCCCCCCCAGTCTCTCTCCACACCTCATCAGGATTTCGATATAAACCACCGCCAGCCCCATTTTCTCCACCACGTCGGCGATGGGGGGGGGGGGGGGGGGAAACGGGCCGAGCCAGGGGAGGGAGAGGCCGTCTGGGGGACGGGCTGAGCAGCATGGAGCCCCGGGTACCGATCTTCTCTCTCCCTGCAGGCCCAAAGCAGCAGATCCATTCCCAGTCTCAGCATCCAGGCCCGGTCACCGGCAAGGTCTCTCTCCTACCCCAGACCCTGCACCGGCTCCAACCCCATCCTTGCCCCTAGTCCCGTTCCAATCCTTGCCCACGATCTCCCTCCCCACAGGCCCGGAGCGGCAGGCCCGAAACAGCAGATCCAGCCTCAGCGCCCAGGCCTGGGTCGTCGGCGCGTCCTCTCCCCACCCCTGGACCCCGCACCGGCTCCAACCCCAGGCCAGGGCCCGGTGGGGCAGAAATTAAGTTAAAGTGAGTAAAGTGAAGAAACTTACCCATGGAGCCATTGTGTCCCCGTTGTGAGGCGAGGCAACGGCAGGCGAATGAAAAAAAGATGGTGGTCTGAAATACTGCAAAGGCCATAAATGTGGCTGAGGACCCATTGGGCGGCCTTTGTGATGCCAGTCAAGTAAAGACGGCAAGTGGGGGCGAAGTTTGATTTTTTTTTTTTTGTTAAAAATGTCAATAACATAAAATATACCATCAATCTGAATGAAACTTTATGCACCACACCAAAGGACAATTGTGAGTAATTGTAGCACTTTCGTGTACCGTTTTGGCATATTTTCAGGATCACATGGACAGACTCACAGACCTAGAAACAAACACGATGAGAGTTTTAATAATATAATAATAATAATAATAATATAGATAGATATTTGCAATGAAGATCACAAAGACACAGGCACACCTTTTCAGCTTTTTTTTAAATATAGTGAACACCATTTTTATGCTCAGCCAGCTGGGTACATCTGCTCTCATTCTTAATGAAATCACTTTCAAATTGAAAATCTTAATGGGATATAGCTTCCCTCTTTAAAAATAGGTTTGAACCGTACCTGAATATCACTGCCAACATACGGTTCATTCAGTCACGAGACACAAGCATAATCACACACGATTTCTGTGCATTTGCAATCTATGCCAAATCCCTTCATCCCAGAATGTTCTCACTGATTATGTGCATTCATAACAATTTCTTATTAACATGCCTTTATTTT